>WEZZ01026078.1:0-18644 GCA_013400585.1 Chloropsis cyanopogon | reverse complement strand
TTTTTTTTTTTTTTTTTTGTTCTTATTTTGAAAGACTTAAGAAAAATGCAAAGAGCACATGATGTTAAGGAACAGGAATCCTCAGAGGATTGCTAAAATATTTGATGACTGTGTCCAGAAGCTGCAACAAATATTTTTAGAATATTATTTGCAGGTACTGTAGTGAGTGAAAAGCACTGTTATTTGATTCAAGTGCTGAAGATTAATGAAATACCTATAGAGCTTTGCATTACGTAAAGACAATCATAAAATACAATTATTATTGTGCTTGTCAGATTCCCAATTTTCAACTGCAGTGAAGAAAGACTCATAAAATTTCCAGTATCACATGCAAGATACTAAAAGATCTCCTATATAAGGACAATTTGCTAGTGATTTTTGTTTTACTCTATGACATTTTTCAAGGATACTTTGTACAGCTATTTCCTACACATGCTTTGCAACAGAAGAAGGCACAGGAAACAAAGATTTTAGGATAAAGAGGGAGTATTATCTCCAAACCCAATCCCTGCTGGCACTTCCCTCAAACTGGAAGCACGTGAAATCTGGTCAGTCAAGAAACCAGAGTTGTAGAGTGCCTTGCAAGAGCACATAGGAGCAAACAAACAAATCTGATGGCTTCAGGAAAAGGAAAGTGTAGGAGGAGAAAGTAGTATTAGTTACCCTGCAAATACCATTCGCAATCAGAGTAGGAGCAACTGTGAAAGGAAATATGGTAGCTCCAGAGGTCCTCAAAGGACTATAAATCTTCTGGCCTTTGAGAGCAGGTAAAAAAAGTATTTCAATCATTAAATAATGAAGAACAGTGCTGAAACCTTCCTAGTGATGGCATGCGCAATCAGGTGTTGGCCAGACAGATGGAAAGCGATCTACAGCCAAGGATTTGGTGAGGAAGGAGATTTCTCTTTGTAAATATAAGGAGATGGATCTACTTTAGGAGTATTAAAAATCAACATGTAGATTTGTATAAATTCACTAATCTTGCAATGAATTTTGTCATTTTGAAGCTCTTGGCCAAGTCCTTGTGGTTTCTTAAATAGTTTTATGAGGTGAAGGAAAAGGTTGAATGAAATTTTTCGGTTGTAGGAACTGCAATAGTTTTAAACTTTGGTTTCAAGCTAAAAAGGAATTATGTTAAGCGTGGCACACGCCAAGGAAAAAACTGGACATTGCAAGAACTAATATGGGAGAACCACAATAGATTACACATTAAGCAATTCTTTCTTGTAGTCAACTGGAAACAGTTACAGACTGCCAATGAAATTATGTAGAACAAAGAGTTATCAATAATATATGATTTTTATAAAAGAATTCAAAGCTAACAGGAGGCCCTCCTCCCTTGGTGATTTTTTTTTACTCATTTGGGAAGAATTATTTGTTAAGCATGAAATTGCATTTAAGATGAGACATATTTCTTAGAATTAGCTTAAAAATATGTGAATATAAGTTAGTTTTTTTTAAAGGATGGGATGATAGCATTTTTAATTGATGTCAAAGATGCATCCTATAACTTAGAATGCTGTATGGAGACTTCAGGTTCTGACATCTGTAAAATATACAGAAATGGCATTTAATCAACCTCAGCTCTATTCTGTATGAACACCTATCTGGAAAATGGGTTTTGTTCTTGTGCAGCCATAGGCTGGGAGGTGGTGTTGTTTATGCATTCTCCTGCTAAAGGTTTATAAGAAGGAAGATTGAACATGAGGGGTCTTGCTAGGAGCAGTCATATGGTGAACAACCACAGATCTTGTATTTCACCTTTATTAAGTAGCGTCAAGATAAGTTAAGCAGAACAACTTCTGAATTTTCAGAGTGCTGTCCTAGCATTGGATGCCCAACTTCCACACCTCCACCAGACAGGAGCCTTTTTCATGCTCAGTCTGTGGTCAATTGAAAATTGGGGATGGAAATCCTGCTGGGCTTCAGAGAGCTTGGAGAGCATCTCCTTTGTCATGCCCCATCGTGTGTGTGCAGGCAAGTGTGAGCTGAAGGTTTCTGAGAGGGAGTGGTGTTGAAAAAGTGTTTCTTGGCTGTCCAGCAATGGAGATGAAAAGCCAATTCCTCCCCCAGACATGGTTTCTGAGCACAGTGAGGCTCTGCAGGGAGGCTGGGTTTGCTTTCTCTGTGCCACAGATGCATTCAGCCCTGGAAAAGGAATGCTGCTGCACCAGGAGGACATCAAGTTTGTGGAACCTCTTGGTGCTATACCTACAGCTAGGTTTAAAAAACTCAACAAGCTTAAAGCTCTGAAAAACAGCTCTGAATATAATCATCTGTGGCTTAAGCATGGAAAAGTATGTTCTCAGTGGCAATTTGATGGCTGAAGTAATTTTGCATCCCTGGGGTGTAAAATGCGCAGTGCTGAGGGACCTGCGCTGCTCTGCAGAAGAAAGAAGAGTGGCTTCTTTATCATTCAGGAGGAAAAGGTGTGCCTAAAATCCAGGTAATCGTGTTCATAGCTACTAGCATTTCATAATTTAAAAGTTTAGCCCTATAGCTGTGACCTGGGTAAAAGAGAAGAATTTGAGTCACAAAGCAGCTGTGGCAACCCTGGTTTGTCAGCCAGATGAATTTGTCAAACCTGGAGTAATGCAGGGCCGTACCTGAACTTCTCTGCAGTTTTAGGTACGAGTATTTTAATCACAGCTAAATGCTATTGCGCTTCAATTTCTCTCCTTGGAAGCTTCTGTTACTGTTCTGGAGTAATGAGGTATTTTTATCTCCATTCCTGAAGTAATGCATTGATGACGTTAAATGGAGGCATTTGAGTAATTCAGCTATTCAATGATATTTTTTAATCACTGAAATCTCAATTTTTGCAATCAATCCTCTTATCCTTGCTTTCTGTTGGATTGATGTAGCTGTTACTTTGGGTACTGAAAGTGGAGGAGTTATCTTTTGGGTAGACAAGTGATTGATTTTAGGCATTAGACATTCACCACAAAGTTACAAATATTTACCTTTTCCTACTTCAACTTCGAAGTGACCTAGAGGCTTTCCCAAACAGGTTAGTTGCCTCAAAAAGCTACTAAAAACATCTTTATACTTTCTTTGCCATAATATTTTTAAAGCGAGGTGGCTGGGTGGTTGGCTGTGTGTGGAGTAACTTTTCCTCTTCGCCATGCGTGCACTCTCATTATACTTGTAGGAGAACTACATGTGCATTGAGGAGAAAAATAGGTCCCAAGTGTCACAGCTGTCAGGAATTTTTTCTTCCACTACATTGCTTTGCTTTCCTTCTAGCTACAGGAACTTCGTAGCTTTTGCACCTTGTTATCCACTGCCAGTCAAATGTCACATTTTCTAATTCCTTATTCTGAGCTGCTGTGATGCTGCAAAGGTTTCAGGAGGATTTCTCCCCATGTGTTGCTCTGAAAATCCTGCACAAAAACACAGAATTTCAGCTGTAGTAGGAGAGGGAGAAGTCAGGAGCACAGCAAATACAACATTATAATTTAGTTTTTCCTATTCTGATATGGCACACCTTTGTGATGCCTGCCTGACACCAAATGTGAACAGCAGAGTTTTGCACCTTTCTCCCCTTTGTTTAAAAATGTGACACATAAAAATCTAAGCTATAAATAAAAATCATCTCTCCTACAATGTTTTGAGAGCTATTTTAAACATTCGTATAAATAAAAACCAATCTGGTGTTTATTCAGCATCTTTGCCCTCATAAGAACATTGGGGTCTTTTCAGAAAATCATGCATATGTGGAGGCAAGTAGAGATAAGTTTCAAAAAAATATTTGGCTTAGTGAGGATTGAGTTCAGCAGGAAAAATGCAGCTTGACAGAAGAGAAGAAATACATTTCTGTTGAGTGTAGGTTCAGTAAGAGCATTTTGGAATGCACAAAGTTCTAAATATTTTTTTACAATAAATGTGGATTAGTTTTTTAGGCTTGGACTCAATTAGGAATGGGGCATAAGGTGTTGTTTAAATGCCTGCTGAGTTTTGAGCTCAGCATTAGTATGACTTAATCCTGCCTTTTGTCTGGTTTAACACTAAGCTTTTACACTGACCACTTAGCTTCAAAATCAGTTCTAAAATGTGGCTGTAATTTTATTGGTGGGAGCAGTGAAGGTCCTGCTTTCGATGGTGAGATTGTCTAGACCTGCCTACATGTGTGCTGCTGGCAGTGCTGATGCCCATTTCTAGCAGTAAACACCTAAATGAACAGCATAAATTTAACTTCTGGATTTCTGCAAGGAATCTAGCACAGCTCTGTGTGGTATAAACAAGTATTCCGGGAGAAGCTGAGGTTCCTTGGGTATTAAGCAGGGTAAGGAGCATCATTCTGAATGGTGAGATGGCTGCAGGCAATCAAGCTAACAGAAAAATCAATACAATTTCAGGCCCTTAATCATGGTTTGCAGAGATGAGAGGTGCCTCCCTGTGCACTACTGCTAATTGCTGCAGAGAGAGCCTGCATTAACGTTTTGCAAGTAAGCTGTAGCGAGAGGGGAGTAAATCTAACAGGAGGTTTTATGGAGACGCAGCAATTTCATCCATACAAAACGTTGGAGGGTTTTTTGGGTATGAGAGTGTTGTAAGACTATCTTTTCAGTGCTGAGGACCTGTCAGCCAGGTCATGGCAGAGGGTAACCCTGCCTGCAGAAAACAGCTCTGCTTGCTCATCCCTGAGTGCTCGAAGGATGGAGCTCCACAAAGGTAACGTCTTTAAGCCATTGTTAGATCCCACCAAGTTTTGGTGGAGTATGTGTGTTACTCACACATGCTCTTATATGTGATTTCCTTTAGGTTTTACTACCCATCGTTTATTCTGATGTTTTACGAACACCTAGAAAACACAAATATATCTTTTTGTGTTTGATTCCTAAAAGTTTGCAGGGGAAACTAAGTAATGAGTAAAATGGCTTAAGCTACCTTCCCAGTCTGACAAATGAGATTATTTCTATTGGTTTTCACTAATAAAAAACTTGAAAATTATAGGTTCTGCATCTCAGAGCCAAAAAGCCAACTTCAAGCCAAAGTGTAACTTCAGCAGAACCGTTCCTGTCATCTGTTTTTCTACTTCTCCCTTTTCTATCAAGGCATGGCTTAAGAAATTCCAGGAAGAAACCATGGATGTGAGGGAGCATAAACATGTTTGCTACATCAGTGATATCTGTAAAATTTATAATCTTGAAAAATCAATGTAATTCAACCCAGAAATATCACATTACAAGCTAATTGACTTTACTGAGGGGAAGATTGCTACTGGTGTCTCTCCTAGGAAGTCATTGAAAATTGAGCAAAGTTTATTTTTAAGGCTTGGTTTCTTAGAGTGTACAAAGCTCTTGAAATGAAGAGTTTTTGTTGCCTGCAGTGGAATAATCTGTCATGCAGTTTTAGATGAGTTAAATCCATAGCCAAAATCCTACACTGCAGTGTAATTTAATTAGAATTGTAAATAATTTGGTCAAAATTATAATTCATTATCAGCTCATTAGTGTATGTGCTTCTATGAAAAATGTCTTTAACAGAAGTCTTTTTAAGTAAACCAAACCCTTTCTGTTGAGCAAGAGCTCTGGGAATTCCATTAGCCAACAGGAGAATTTTGTTCTGTATCTTCTCTGTCAGCAGCTTGCAGCGTTTCTCAAAAATATGTGAAAATCTACTGTTCCTGTTAACATCTGCCACTTAATGTTTCACATGTTCTGCTGTGTTATAAATAACTTATTATATCTGTAAATTCTATTTCACTGTAATGATTGTATGCAGGGGATTATATTGTGAAGGTGCTATGTGATGCAGTAGTGGAGGCGGTTTGGGTTTCTAGGATTTGTAATAGTGTTGTAAGGCATAAATCCCAATCCAAGTGGGGTACAGAGTGATCTTTTAGTTTACTTTTGAACTGATATATTAACTTTTGAAAAGTTTGCAATGAACCCCAAGTTATTTAATATTAATATATTTAATATTCTCCCTTTGTAAAATAGGTGGGTAAAGTTCACGTTGGCACAACACATGCGAAGTCGGGACAGGCTCCAGGGAACACATCCTGAAGGACTTCAACTCCTGCCACCACTGTCCTTCCAAGTCAGTCATGAGTGACTCTGCCGACACAGCCCTAAAATCTAAAATATTTTCCAGATGGGATTCAGTTTCCCAGTCCAGACAGTCCTTAGAAGAGTTGATACGAAAGAAAGAGGATGAACAGCATTCTGGTCCTTCAGTAGGCAGGTGAATGTGTGTTCACCTGAAGCCAAAGAGAAACCTGGTCCTGTATCCCACACATATGGAGTGCCAATGGCACATACCCAAGTATTTACACAGACACATCCTGCTCCCTTAAAATCCCCTTTAAACCATTTTCAAAATTTCTCCTTTCCTCCTCTGTGATTAAATGACTGAATTCCTAAATATTTGTAAATTAAAACTCATAAGAATTTAATAAACTGAGCTGATATAAGAATATAAACAAGGTGGTCTGGTTTTCATCCTACAGCATGGCTGTTGTAAAGAAATCTGGGTGAGTACCCAGCTCTCATTTAAAACTCAGTCCTGTTTCAGCGAGCAGCCAGCGAAGCAAAACCACAGAAGCCTAAATGGTAAATACTTTGGTGCATCTTTTATGCATTAAAATACTATCTCTCACGTAAGAAAACCAACTTTATAAAAGAAGTCAGAGCACAGACAAAAGAACTCTCTCTTCTGAAGTCGATAATTAACATGGTTAGTTTGAAGCGCTTCATTCTGTAGGGAACTACCTATGATTTCAGGGTTTGCTGTAATCTGTCCTTCCCAGCAGCCTCAAAAACACACACAAAGACTGTTCAAATTAGCCATTCAAAATAGTCAGAGTCAGTGCAGAAATCCTGGCTCTTATGAAAAGTACCAACTACTACATAATCCATAATATCCTGTATAACAGTCAAAACTGCTATATTACTGGAAAATGAGAAAATGTTACCGTATGTGAAGATGAGCACGTCTATAAATTAAATTAGAAAAATAAAGTCCTGTAAGCAATATACACCAGTGTGGTCTGAATATAACTTTGCTACTGTCATGCAAGAACCCTGCCAACCTGAATTAAAAGCTGACACCACCCAACAGCAGGATAATTGCCCACAGCAGCGTGTCTCACTCACGTTCCCCGGCACTCACTCCCTGTGCCCGGGGCCCCAGCCCTGCCACAACACCAGAGGTGTAGGACACAGGCATCACCACCCTGCAGGGCAACAGCTTTGGTGTTCTAACCCAGCCAGCTCATGAGTTTCATCCTCCAGGGCTCACTCAGATTTAAATCAGTGACTGGTATCAAAGTGCACATGCGAAAGGCTGGTTCGCACAGTTGTCAGTGTCGCCACAAAAGGAGAAGGGGCTGCCAAAAAAAATACACAGGAATGCATTCAACATTTCACACTGCTATAGCAAAATATCCCTGAACCCACCCTGACACTGGTGTCTGCCCTGCTGCAAGCTTGGCAAAAGATATCTGGGATGGGGTGGGAGAGGACAAATTCCAAAGATTGGATACTGGAGCTTCCTCCTCAGTGTCGGCTCCATAGAGATCACAGGAGAGCCAGCATCAGGTACCAGGGCAAGAGAAAACAAATTTCATCTGCTAAGTACAGCTCTGCCATAGTCTTAACTTAAGCCACTATATACATGAAAAAAAAGCACTTCTAAAATTAATTTATTAATATAAATAAATTTAAGACTTTAAAAAAAACCTTCATAAGAATTTTCTAAATGTGCAGTATCCTACATGCCAAGTTCTCCTGATCAGGTAAAAACTTCTACTTCTTACTGCTGAAATAATAAAGTCATGCTACCTCTTCCAGCAATCAGAGGCTTTCCAGCAGCACAGGATGAAATTTAAGCACTAAATGCATGCTTTCCCAGATGGAGCAAGTGTTAATTTAAAAAAAAAAAAATTTGAAATGTACCTTAAGTTTTATAATGTATTGAGAAACCCCAGACATTAAATACCCAGCAGAGCATTTCTGGCAGTGTGTGCAGAATGTGTTTGTGTATTTTAACACAAATAGGGAAAACACTGCTAGAAGCCCTGACTTTTCCAAAATCCCTGGATTTTGGATCCAGGGCAGTTTTCTTAGCTTGAAATAAGCTCTAGCCCAGATCCAGCTTGTGCAAGCACAATATGCACCTCCCCAACTCCAGACAGAAATAGGTGTATGGGCACCTCCACAAACCTCTGCACACTTACAGCACAGGCAATAGTGGACAACACAACCCAGTGACTTAAAAGTTATTTAACAAGTTTTCCAAACTATTCAGGAGATCACTTTTTCCTCCACCACACTCCACAACTTAGATTGCGATCCTAAGTTATTTTGACAGAATCCTTTTAAAGTCCTCCACTGTAGAAAACATGGGAAGCCAGTCAGCTTTACATGCAGGAATGGCAGGATCTGGGCTGGGAGCATTTTGTCTTTGTGGTTTGCTGCTGTAATTCCAAAACCACACACAGCGCTGGAGCTTTAGACCACTATTAGAAATGTGACTTAGGAATAAATTAAGAACACTCGTGGGAAGGGGAACTGAACTTTTATGTGGCTTCCTGGAGGCTGTTCTGGCACTGGCAAAAAAAGACACTACACAGTAGTGGATTGGTAATAAACTAACAGGACTTCCAGCCACTGTCAGGCACGTGGTGCCATGGACAGAAAATACATGTAGGATGAACTCCCGGCCCCACGTCATTCCACGGCACAAAGCAGATTTTTCAGTGTGGGCATAAACACAAACATACAGTATTTGTCCATGTTACTGGGGAGGAAAATCGGAAGAGCTTTAGACCAGGTCTTTTTATTGCATCTTTCTCCCTATTATTATTTAAGGCACTGAAGATAACTTTTTATTTTACAGGCTCCCATATTCACAAGAATAAATGAATCATTATTCCAATAAGAAATGCAGAGCATAGGCATAATGCAGATCATAAATCTGTCAGATAAAGCAGAACCATTCAGGTTTTCAAAACCAAGAAGCATTGGTGTTTACCAGGCATAAAAATACAGGCACACCAAATTTTTTTTTTGTAACTAGAAGCTCTATTTCTAGCAATTACCACACAGTTTTCACAAGTTTTCAAACTTTTTGGATAAGCAATGATTTAATTCACATTTTAATTACTCTACAGAGAGATTATTATTCGGTAACAGATAAATAACATTAAGTCAGTTAAAAGTTATTTCAGGCATTACAAAATTACTGAGACTCCCTGCTAACATGTTTCATTTCTTTTCCAACTTTTCTCTGTCCCCTAGTAATGTAAGAAAGGTCTACACAATCAAATGGAAAATACAGTACACACTTCTCAACAGGAAACCGAAACTGGCTACACACCAAGCACATCAGGATTCAGAGATCTAAAAAAAATTTTTAAAAAATTAAGTTGACTGTCTCCTAGCACTTTTGATTACTCCAATTATAAAACCAAAGCCATTCCCATGTTTGCAGTGATGTCAATGGGTGGATGAATTAAATATGCTTTCACTAGGAGATGTCTCCTTTTGAGGTTCACTGCCCTCCTGTTTTCTAGCAGCACATAAAAATATTCATATTTAGCTCTGTAGGATCAATCCTATTCCTGTTAAATACAGCATAAATCTACCACTGATTTCTGTCCAAACAGACTTTGACTAAAGCAAATGCGAATACAATGAACTAACATACTACTCTGTGCAGGAGAATAGAGCACAGCACAACACAATGCATAAATAAACTTCAAACATCAAAAAATAAATCATTTTCTCAGACCTTTCACATGGTACAATCCAATTCATAGCTTACTTTTTTATTGAAATCTTATTTTGCTAATTAAAACCATTTTTTTTTATATTCCCCCTCTCCAAATCATTCCAAAGAGCATCTGAAAGCTCAGACGTGCTATTCAAAGGATTTAAAAGTCAATGCTAGAATTTACCTCGTTTCTAAAATATTATCCTATTTGTTGGAAGAAAGCTGTTCCAGGCATGGAGGCAATTAGTTCTCATAGCACACTTCAGGAAGGCTGAAGAATCCCACGAGATTTCTAGGGAGAAATGGGAATGCTAAGAGCATGTTGTTCAATGTGATCCGCTCCCCAGCCAAACACAGATGTCCGATTAAAAGGCCAATTAAAGGAACATTAACCTTTAACCAAAAATATAACAGTAGTTTAAATTAGTCAAGAAACCCAGAGCAGAATGTTATTTCAAACTCCTTTTCCTCTGCAGACTTTCTTTAAAGTGTTATCCATTCATTTTTGTTTTATGAGGGCAACACTGCCCATAAAACTAACATTTTTGAGGTTAACAGTTGGCTAACTTGGAGAAACAATGTTGTCACAGGAATGCTAAAAAAAAAAAGAAAATCAAAAACACCAGACTACAAATGTGTATCTGCAACATACATTTTACACATTTTGAAAGTTGAGGTGGGAATAAAAACTTAAACCAGGATTCACTTTGGAGTAAATTTATCAGCAAAGTACCCAACATTTATGTAGTACAGTCTTTGTAGCCACACATTTTTAACACTCAATCCTGCACTATTAAATTTTGATTTAAAAAAAAACCATAAATGCTCAGATCCAAGGGTTATACTGCCATTTAATGGTTAAACAAAGGGCGTACAACCATTTATTGCATTAGGTGACTAAAGGACATCCTGCTTAAAGTAAACTTGGAGTAGTATCTACAACAGAGATGAAATAGCAAAATGCACCAAAGTTGCTTAAAACTGAAAAAGCAAAGTGGTGAGAGATGCACAAAATACAGGGAGTGGGAATAAACCTATCTAGCCAGGAATCAACAGAGGCACCTCTGATTAACTGCAGCAGCGCCCACCGCCCCCCGGCATTTTTCTAAATGACACGAAATTAGCATTCACTACCCCAGAGCCCGGTGTGGCAAACACTTGAATGGGGGCTCCTTGAAGGCTTGGCTGCTGCTCGAGGTGTAACCAACAAGATTTAGGGAGCTCCAGGCTGGGCCGGCGCTGGCAGGGGGCTGCACAGCTTGCTCTGCCCCAGCCCCGCACCCTAAAACAATGCATTAATTCATTAATTCTGCATTCGCCCGGCCTTCGGAGACTGTGCTTAACATGATTAGTGCTGCTGTCTACCCAACTTAAGTGCTGACCGTTCTTTAAAAGCTGAAAGTAGAGCAAATATCTTCTGCTACCCAGAACATTAGAGCTGAAGTCTTCTCAGAGGGCAGAGAATAAAAATGAAATCTATTCACAAGGGGCATAAAAGAAATGCCAATATTCTTGCACACACTCCCTGTAGTACAGCTCTGCCTTGTTTTCTGCTGGGTTGGCTTTTTTTTCTTTACTATAACCAGCAACAAAAGCTATTTTCCTGTAATTTTTAAATCAAAATTATCTTATGGTTTTGTGTCTCTCTAACCCTGCCGAAGCGTGCCATCTAATATATTTTCTCTAGCTTCCCGAGTTAGTTTTCCAAAAAATAGTTTAATAATAGTAACCAACATTCGCTTTTTAGACTGTATTAACAGAAGAAAAGAATAAGTCATTAAATTAATGACTTGAAAATACTTACTGTAAGTAATAGGATTAAAAAAATATATAAAAATGGCCTTTAAAATTATTTTGGCAGTATTTTTGTGTTTATTACTGTACTCACTACCATGGCTATTTTAAATACCTGTCAAAGGAACGTTTTATTTGTGTGCATTTGCTCGCACCTAATCACAGAGGAGACTCTAAAGACGAAGATAAAAGTTAATTAAGGTTAGCTTTCCAGAAAACAAATTCTACAAACATCTCAGGAGTAAATTTATCACCTGATTTTTTCTGAATCTGTGATCCACAGAAATAAAGGCCACTAGCACAGCTGATGAAATTAAACTTCAAAGGGAAAACTTGATGTTCTCAATTGTTTTAATAAAATGAAAGAAAAAGGCCACTTCAAAAGTTAGCGTTATTAATTATACACAGCATCCTTGAACAGCTCCTTGGCCACATGCTCTGGCTGGTGCTATCTTACATGATAAATCTGTGGCGCTGAGCCCCACGCTGACAAGGCGCACCGTGCACACGTTGATTACGGCTTTAGGACCACCCAGAAAGACAACTCCATTGAACACCTCTTCTCCAGTAGCACCAGCTAACAGGGAATATACAGACCAAATACACTGGCTGAAAAAATTATATCCTTGCAAACAATTCCAAGCAGAAATGCAGCTATTGCAAAATGACAAACTAAATCCACTTACTTCTCAGTGCTGTTGGATGCTTACACTACTCCAGTCCACCAGCAAATCTGTTTCTGTCCCAGTTTAAATGGTCGTTGGCAAAACTAATCTTCCTGAGTGAGAAAGCAACTTGCCTTTTACATGCATAAAGACATATCCATGCCTTGGATAAGCAGTGAAGCTCTTTTCTGGTTGCTATGCATTTCCACTGCCAGAAAAGCCTGTTTGGTGAATGGTCCCATCTTCCATGATATTTATGCTTTGTTTTCAGTGCATCTGTTTTAAAATATCCCAGAAAATTGGTGTTGAAAGCAATTGGCCATACGAACACCCTGTTCTCTCCACATTCAAGTCTCAGCTATGCTTCTCACACAGACTGATGGTGAAGCATCTTTAACAGCTCCCTCGTCCCAGGAACATGCTGATCTTTGTGCTCCTCAGGGCATCACTCACAACCCTACAGTTCCCCAAACCACTGCCTACATAAAAGCAGAAAAGTTGAAACAGACCACTGTGCACTTCCAGTACCTACAGCTGTTACTTTGGAGCACACAGATTAAAATTTCAGGAACCGGGTCCTTCCTCCATCCCACTGCTGGATCCTGCAGGATGCTGAGCCACAAAAGCACCAACGGGAGAGCACAAGAAAAACAGCCCGGGCACATATGGTTTAACTTAACATTAACTGATTAAAGGTATTTTGACTAGTTCCACAGCTAAATTACGTGCACCTGTTACATGCATTAGTAGCACCTACATCCTACTCCAAACACAAGGATGTGGGCCTGCAGATGTAAGATTCAAGAAGATTACATTTCACATGTTTAGCGCTGGAACAGAGTAGATTTATTTATCAATTTCACAGTTTCCTTGAAATAAACCATTTACTTTAAAATAATTCAACCTAATATGCCATAAAAATAACATTTGAATACTCTAATTTATACCTTTTTTATACAAATTTACTGTTAATTTTATGATCTGTGCAAAAATAATTTATCAGCATCCAGTTTGTAGTATGGATTTTCAGGGCCAAACCAAATGAATCATGAGAGAAAAATGTTCCTGCCTTTCTAAGACCTTTAACTTCAGTAATTAGCCATAACAAATAGAGCCAGTCTACCTAACACGTCTAAGCTTTTTTCCATGAATTTCCATGAATCCTGCTGAATAGAAAATCCTTGCATCAGACAGCCTTTGGCTTGACAATCCCTGGGATGGTCTTTCTTATGTGAGAAACTAAGAAAACAAAGCTTGTTTAAGATTTAAAACAAGTAGGGAAGGCTTTTTGCAGTTACCTGTAGTAGTGCTGTTTACGCTCAGTGCAGAACAAGTACCAAAAAGTTGAGCTTTCCCAGATTTTTCTTAGGGAACATTAGGCAAATCAGCCCTACCACAGTCCACGTCCCAGCGTGACAATGTCCCACTGTGACAATGACAGATTCCCAGCGTCAGAGATGATCTGAGGACTCTGGAGTTAACACTCCTCCAGTGGTACCTGAAGCCTTTAAAAGAGACTTACCGAAAGTCACTGGAACACTCTGCATCCAACCATTCCGAACAACTCAGCAGCTGCCCTCAAATGTAAAAACCTGTTCATAAATAAGTCGGAACCCATCACAATTAAGCTACTTTCAGTATTGAAGATCATAAACGAAATCAAAGAGATTATTTACTCTGAAGATTTCAAATGACATCTGCTGAAATAATAATATAGTTTGGAAAAAGATTGTAAGAAGATGACTATGTTATTACCGGTTACTTTTACATCTGTCATTAATTTTCACTTGGTTTTATCTTCTCTCCTAGTCTGCATCCAATTTCACATTGACTTGTGTTTTATTATAATCCCAATGCATATTCCATCAACTGAAAAGACTGGTAATTGCCTATGAAATGCAGCAAATAGCATGGATATTGTTTCCCTTTCCTTAGCAAAGCACAGCATCTTGAGGCGACTGGCACAAAGGAGGATCGACAGCCTTAAAATCATCTGTTTCCAGAATGCAAAGCAGCTACAAATACATTTGTGTAGACCAGAATGCTTCCCCCCAAACCTGGAAAGAGTTAATCAAGTTACACTGCTTGAATACCTTAGTGAATGATGTTGAAATGGCACAGGAACATTCTCTAGCCCAGTATATCCCAGACAAACTTCCCCCAGTGACCATAATTTAAGGCAACATTTTAAAAGAGCTCTTTAAATCTCAGTGCTGTGGAGAACTGCTGAGGCTTGTAACAGAACCTCTCTTGCCTTCCTCCCCTGACAACATACTGAGCTCAAAAGTATACGTTTAACACCCAAGGGTCCTACCTGTCTTTAAGGAATTTTTATAAAGTACATGGCTACCTCGGGCTACTAAAGTTCTTTGTAGTAAGACATCAATGGCACGCATAGAGATATTCCTTTGATCATTACATCAGTGAAAATAAGTAAGAAAACAATCCCTAAATCTTCACCATATAAATTTATGCGTGGAACTCACCGACGTAAGAATCATCATACCACAAAACCACAAATAGTATTCAATTTAGTCTCTGTGTTCTCACTCATATGATAGTCTTTGATATTCCCCATGATGAAAAATGAATACATTTTACTACAAAGATGATCTGTGAACAAAGCCCTTTTTATTTTGGTTTCCTACTGAAGAACAAGAAATCTAAAGTTAAAGGACAAAATCTATAGCTGGGCTAATTATTAGCCAAAACCAACAATAAATGAATGAAATGGAGATTTTTCTCTTTGGTAATTTCTAGCAGCACATTTCAAAACTTTCTTTTTATTGTTCCATTTCTCAGTTCAGAATTCAAATTATCATTAATATGAGGCAGAATTTTAACTGTTTTCATTTTCATTGCCTGCATTGAAAATACAGAACCATCTTCCTTTCACTGTATAACTAAGCCTCAACAAATAAAAGTTACACAAGTTTTATTTTAAGGGCTGCTCTTGAAGAAAGAGAGGATGTGAACATCTGTGAAAAACAAGTGCAGAAAGACTAAGATATGTAGATAAATCATTAGTTATATTAAGATATGAAACAGGCACCCAAAGAATAGCATAAAATGTAAATGAACTTTGGGATCTGGTCCCTTAATTTGACAGCTGTTTGACAACTGCAAAATGGAAAACTGACCTCAGACAACTGTGTATAAATGAGACTATTAAGCAGAAGAATTTCATATGGAATGATACAATATACAGTGCAGTAACTCCTCACATGGGAATAGACAAATGTAGACTGGAATTTTTATTGTCTTTGAAGGTGGTGATGTTAAAAAGACTTGAATTTCACTAAGAGGAGCTCTATGCTACATTATCACAATTAATGCCACTTTCTGAAATACAATGACTGTCGCCTGCAGAAAGAATGCTCACACAGAACTCACAGGCATTTAAAAAAACATATCCAAGGATATGTGTGCAGTATATCTCCAGTGTCTGGAGAAAAAAAAGTCTTCTGCTCTCGAGCTGCAAATCCAAAGTCAGCAAAATTAAACAATGAACAGGTCATGGGATAACTTATTTGAGGGGGTTCTTTGAAGGTGTTGCAAGCAGTCACAATTACACATGGAATCTGCATCACCAGAACAGACTGATCCATGGAGAGAGTGGCTTAAGCAAATACTCTGCAATTTTGGCCTCTATGGACAGATCTTGGAAAGAGTGGCAAAGCAGTAAGGAGGAAGCTTTTACCATGACTGCCTGAAGCATGGTTAAAATTTTATATTATCAGCAGTAACAGAGAATTACATGAGAAACAGAGAGAAAGCCTACTTTTAGATATAACCAATCGTTTCTACTTATCCTTCCACTCTAGATCCCACTGAATAGGGCAGATCCTCCAAAAGCATCCCCAAGCACCACTCCTTCACATTCTCAGGCAATGTAAAGAGCCCTTTGTGATAAGTATGCTTCATTTCAGAGCAGTTAAGCACTTGGCTCTTTATTCTATTTCTCTCCTTGGGACAAATACTTAAAATCAGCCTTTCCTACTTCTCTTTTTAACCACAAAAAACCCCACAGAAGTTGCACAAACTGTAATAGAAGAGAAAAAAAGCCACCCAAGCACTTGCAGTAAAACCCAGACTTAAAAAGAAAGGTTACAGTTTTCCAAGCTAACCTAACAAAAGGTTAGCAGTGACAGCAGCAGAAGCAAAGATTTTGAGAGTCAAGTGAATCCAGCGGCTGGACTTTTGGATAGAAAAGCTGTCCACTACCTTTAATTTTCAGTAGCAGTTTGTTAGGGGTGAGATTTGTTGGGGGTTTCAGTTTTCAGTTGTTTGTGATTTTTTTTCAAGATCTTGTGTTCAGTTTTTATGTCTCAATGTAATTCAAGTGGTCAGTAACGAAATTGAAACTGAAAAATAAACAAAGCAAATCCCACAGACATCAAATGAGACATAAGCACCATCACCAAAACCTTGAAGCAAAACCAAACCAAACCTCTCAGTGCAAGGAGTTGCACTGTAACTGCACTGTCTGAACAATCACAGTCACAGAATATCCTGAGCTGGAAGGGAGCCACAAGAATTATGGAGCCCTGGCCCTGCACAAACACTCCAACAATCCCACTCTGTGCCTGAGATGTTGTCCAAATACTCCTGGACCTCTGGCAGCCTCGGGGCCCTGACCATTCCCTGGGAAGCCTGTTCAGTGCCCAACCACACTGTTTTGTTCATTTCTAACTTGACTTTTCCTAAATGTTCTCATTCTTGTTTTCAAGAGACACTACATAACTATCTCCTAAACATCTTTTCCCAGCCAGTTGTGGTTTTACAGCCCTTCATGATACTCTGCCTCACTGTCACCTACATAATGCTACTCAGGAACTAATTATGACATTGTAAAAATACTACTGATTTATTCTTGCACAATCCTGGCACAAAACAAACTCTACTCCAACTCTACTCCAAGTTAATCCCAGACATGACCAGAGCTATGGAATCATATCTACATGACAGCTTGAAGAAAGTTTGTGTTTTACAGGTTATCCATTTTCTCTGACTCTAGCAGTAACTCTAATAAAATGCTTGAAATCTCCCTACAAAATTTGCACTGCTCATAAGCCTCTGCATCACCTCCTGGCCCCACTTCAAAAGAAACTTTAGAAACATCCAGAGCAGTAGGGAGTTGAAGTCAACCGTCATTTTACAGGGGAGGCACGAGTGATTTCCACCAGGAGCGGTCCTTGCCCTGAAGACTTCCATCAGGGATGAAGAATGTGAACTCAACACACAGATCACAGTTCAACATCTCCCCGTTACAGCTGGAACTCTCTCAGGTGATATTCTCCATTTGTCCGTTACAGACACAGCTCTGCTACTTACCCTCACACCAACAGGAACCTTCTTCATTGAGGAAAACTCAGCTGAGCAGAAGGAGCCTGCCTGAAGCAGGGCTGGCTCTGCTGCAGACTCCTGCTGCCAGGAAGAGGCCAAGAATCATGGTAAAAAAACTTTGGCAATCAGGCTGTAACCAGTACAAGCAGCAAGAGAAACACAGCAGAGACTTCCCTTCATTGTAACTTTATTTTCTATTCCCAGTTCTGCTCCCTTGCTGCCTAAGGCCATTTCAGATAAACACTTTTATAATGGATGCCCTTCAAAGATAATATTTTGCTTTTAATGCCCTTTAATAAACAAAAGGCATTCCAAGCCTTTAAACAGCTTGTAAAAGGTTATTATTTTTAAAAGTATCTCATTCCAGAACATAAAAATGAGTTTGAGGCCAAACTATCCAGCCTGCTCTCAAATGCCAGCACCTTTATAGTACTCTCTGAAGTTACAACGGATTGTCATGTCTCTGTTGGGAGCACCAACATAAATCTCAACTGTAATAAGAAGTCTTAAAAGGAGAATTATAGGGACATATTTTCATCTTCTAGAAGTCTGGTTTACTTCAAAAATTTACATAATCTATACAGATCCACACAGAGTTAGCCTTTAGTGACCTGAGAATACCAAACCTCCAAGATTTGCAGTAACGTCTGCTTTAAAGTCAAAGCTTTTATTATTAAGCTGCTGTAACTCTTACATCTCCATCCACGTGTCCCATTTTATTTCTTGTCCTAGTTTAATTATACTTCCAACATGCCCTGCCTGTGCTTTTTAATCTGGATGATGCACCTAATGATTTTGGTATTGAAAATTAACCTCCTCCTTCAGTTTCCATACAGATCTCATAAAAGCCAGAAGAAATGGATTACTGCCCAGAGCTGTGGTTTACTTATTCATTAAACAGCTTATGCTTAGAATCCCCTTAAAAAGTCACTTAGTGGCAAATGGCTATTCAACACTACAAATACAAATTTTCCAAAAAAAAATTTACTTCAGCTTTCCATTCATACCAGTGTTATAATCCCACTGGGCATACTGCTGAATTTTTTTGTGCAATTTGGATGGCCATTTCCCACCAAAACTCAAGAAATTGTGGAGATATATCTATATAGATATAGATAG
>WEZZ01026069.1:0-12985 GCA_013400585.1 Chloropsis cyanopogon | reverse complement strand
CACAAGAGCAAATATTGATGGAGGAGGGCAGGTCCTGCGTCAGCCCCGGGCCGGCCACGGCCGGCGGAGGGAAGGGCTTGCCCCGGGCAGAGCGGGAGGAAGGCCCGGGCCGGGAGCGCTGCCAGCACCGGCCGCACCTGCGTCACGGGACGGGCTCCGGTACACACCTGATCCGCCGAGGCTCGGCACAAAGACGCTTTTATTCACCCAGAAACAAGGACACCCAAAAGTGCCCTCAGACGGGGCACGGAGGGGGGTGGCCCACCCGGCACCCCCGGCCTTGAAACGGCTCCACCCGGCTCCAAACTGCTGCCAGCCTCAGAACGCACCCAAAGGCAGCTCCTGGTTGTACCAAATGCCACAGGGTCACTGACTCTGCCAAGCTGGCGGGGACCCGCAGTGGTCACGGAGCCCAGCTCCTGGCCCTGCACGCCTGAAGCATCGTGGGAGTAAATTCACAAAGGTGCTCTTGGGGTTTTCCAGGCTGGAAATGAGCGTTGGGATGACCCAGCTGTCCCGCACATCACTGCAAGGCAGTGTTGAGCCCACTCGCTGCTGAAATGCATAAAAATCACAGCTGAATTCTCAGACATCTATAAAAAATACCTTTGAAAAGCTGCTTCTACAAAATGCATTTCCAAAGTGCACAGGAAAAAGTTTTTCTCTACCACTCTGGTGTTTTATATAATGTATTTTATAACATGGATTTTATAACGTGTATGATCACATATGACCTAAACATGATGATATAAAGTATATAACAGCTATGATATAATATCAATATAATATCAAATCAATGTAATATCGACAGAGGGATAGCAAAGGGAGGTTTACCAAAGGTCAAGCAGCTCTGAAGGGAGTGGAATTCCCTCCAATTCCATCTGATGGATGTACATAAGGGGGGCTCCAGCAACTCTGCAAAACAAGTTTAATTTTATTCTCTGTACCCATCAAGAAAAAAAAAATAAAAAAAGCCCTTTTGTCCCTGGGGTTTGGAGAATGAGTGTTGTGTTAAAAAGGAGATATTCATTCCCATGGGAGAGGAAATGCCACTGGAATCAGCGCAATAAATGAAATGTCAAATAAGTCAGCAGATTAATGAGGGGAAAAGTCAAAGTAGAATGACAGAATCCCAGAATCATTAATGCTGGAAAAGGCCTCCCAGACCACCGAGTCCAACCTGTGCCCGATGCCCACCTTGTCCCCAGCCCAGAGCACTGGGTGCCACCTCCAGCCCTTCCTTGGACACTCCACGGCTGAGGACTCCAAACCTCCCTGGGCAGCTCCTTCCAAGGCCTGACCACCCTTTCCATGGAGAAATTCCTGCTGAGTTTATTCCATGTATTTATTGTCAGCACCTGCCCCCGGCCCAGCACGGATCCCCCCTCAGCAGCTCTGCACAAACCCAGCCCCACCCACCCCCAAAATCCCAGTTTAAATAACATTATCACTGCTATGTAACAAGGGCAAGAACAGAGTAATTCCTTGTTTCCCATGAAATATCCCTTAGGAAACAGGTACAACCTTCTCCTGGAGCCATCACCCCCTGAACCCACCCGTGTCCCACAGTGGCTGAGGGACCTCACCCTGAGCCTCCTCCTCCTCCCCCCTACTCCTTTCATGGCATTTTTAGACATTCCACAACATTTTTAGGCATTTTCCCCTTCTTTTTCCAAGAAACCACTAGCTGCTCCTATCCTTTTTTCCCAGAAAAATGGTATTTTGGAGCCAGATTGGATGGTGATTGGGGTGAGGGTCTCCATCCCATCCTGCTCAAGACCTCCACAGTGTATAAAAGCTTCTCTATCCATTTATAAATAAAGTTTCTATATCCAGTTTATAAAACTTCCAATTAAAAGTATAAAATCATCCAGTTGAAGCAATATTTTTTACATTAAAACCTCCATTTTACCTACCTTTTTTTACCTTTTAATGTCTCAACTACTCAGGAAGCAATGCAAAACCAAAATAAGAGTTTCTCTTTTTATTTTTTTTTATTAAGACAATCCCACAGCTGGAAAATGAAACATCCTAGATTACATCAGTGACTTCAAAAAAACTCTAGAAAAAAATCTTTACAAATTTACATTTGTACAATACAAAAAACTAACAGCTCATTGCATATAAATATTACATTTGGTCTGCCAACATGTGGCATCAAAATCCCTGAAGTATTCGTTAAAGGGACCTGAGATAGCGGATGTGAAGATATGGGCATAAATATCACCTGAAAAAAAATAATATAGAAAGTAGACATAATTCTAATAGTTTTGTGCATTTTTGGAGTATTTTAAATCCAGAACACGACCTGGAGAGCCTAAATCATGTGAATTTTACTCTGACATCAAGTGGTATTTCTACATGAAATCTGCTCTAATGACTCATGGAGGAATGAAGAGCCTGAATTCAGATTTCTACAGAAAAATAATCCTCAGACGTTGAGTTCTGAACACACCCGAGCAGCCACCACTCTCTGAGGAAGAATTTTAGGAAGAGAAACGGCAGATTTGGATTTTACCTGCGAATATTCCGTCAGGATTTCACCCCCCACCCCCCAAACAGCTCCTCACAGACCCAAAATCCAGGAAGATCCGCAGTGCTTGCCAGTGAAAACCCCCAAACCAAGGAACTACTCCCAATTTCCCCCTGGTGGAATTATTTCCCAACTATTTACACATTTGCCAGCTCCCCAGCGTGGCTGCAGTTACTACCAAGAGTAGTAACTCCAAGTGCTTGGTTTGCCTTGGAAGTCTCACAGACTCGGATCAGGTACCCACATCCACACACAAAAATGTATTTCAGCACCATTTTTAGAACACTAGAGTTAAGGCTGTGACAGCAATTCCCACTGGAAATCTAAATTTTTCAGGGATTCATAGCACAGTTGTGTGAGTTCGCTGTGGGCCGAACACGACGTAGTAAAAATGTACAGGCTTCCAACAGGTCTTTGCATTTCTAAGACTAAAAAAAGACAGGTTTTTAGACTAAATTTTGCAGGCTGTTACTTACTGTACATAAAGGAGTTTTTTTTTTTACCATGTGTAAACCTCGGATATATTGAAGAGTTGAAAAGCCTCTGTCGCTCATGCGCAGGGATTTGCTATAATACACATTGTAAGAACACAACAACAGCTCCCTACCTATTAAATATAGAGTTAGCCTTGGAGGGTTAACTGCTCCTTCAGGAAATCATCAGTATTTTATAAAACTCTGCAGGATGTTTTTTAAATAAAAAGATAAAATTAAGACATGTAAACACACAAAGACGTTTTTAACTCATGAAATCCATGACAGGACGCTCCAGATCAGGACACATCATCCTTAAACCTACACTGTTCACTTTTCCCTGGTGTTCACCACTCAAAGATGGAATGAATCAAGTATTTATCAAAAATTAGTGATTTCAACTGATTTTCTCATGTTAATATTCTGTGATTTGGAACACAGAGACATTCCCGAGACACCCAGGAGCAGCTTTTCCAAATGCTTGGTAAGGGTCATCTTGTTTTTGGGAGTCAAGAGAGCCTCCAAATATTCTGATTTTTAAAATTAATTAAAAACTCTCTGCCACACCCCTGGTGCCAGCTCTTTCCCATGCTCTCTGAACTACTCAGTCCTTCTGCTTCCCCACAGGAGGAGCAGCTGAGATGGACATTGAGGAAAACATTCAAGGAAAATGAAGCTATGCAAACAGGACACAAAATGTGAAGCAGCCAAAAATCCTCCAAGAATTATTTCTCCACAATTCTTTCTAGTTTTTTTGTCTGCAGGGTGGGAGTGGTTGTGATTAGGGGGTGGCCTCTGCTTGGCTGATGGAGAAAGGAGTGATGGAAAGATGGAGGAGGGATAAAACTGCCCAAATCCATCCAAGTTCAAGCACCAACAGGAAGGTTTGGATTAAACCTAATAGCCTGGCAGGCCAGCTGAAATAAAATTCATCACCATATCCAAAGTTTCCAGGAGAATAAATAAATAGCCTATAAAAAGAAACTACAGGAGGTGGGACATGGTAAAGAGAAAAATAAACAGTGATGGAGAAAATAAAAAGCAGGTGAAGTTTGGGCTGAATAAAGGAATTATTAAGGTTGGAAAAGGCTTCAAGATCATCAAGTCCAACCTTCAACCACATCCCATCACGGCCACTGAACCACCAAGGGCCACATGTACTCAGATGGTGGCTCTGCCACCTCCCTGGGCAGCCTCTTCCAATGCCTGATCACCATTTCCATGAAAAAAATTTCCCTGATACCCAAGACAGCAGCACCTCACTACTGCCAAATAAGCTTTGTCATCCATGCCCTGGACTGGAGAGAAAGGGGACAATGCAGGGACAGTGGATTGGGGTTGGGCAAAGATTTCAGCCCTGTCTCTGTGCAGGATGGAGTGTGGGGACCTGGGGCCTTTCCCAAGGTGTCCCCAAGGTGCCCCAGCACCCCAGAATTGGGATCTGCCAGCGGGACATCTCAAGGGAACAGAGGCATCAGTGCCCAAACATCTGCAGGAACTGAGGAGCCTCTGCCTGCCTGCTCACCCTCAGGAATCCCATTCAAAATCCGACCCTAAATCCCATTCCTTAGGCAGAGTCTGGAGATTTTGTTGAGAGTGCAAGGAAAGGAAGCACATTCCTGACTCTGCAGCCTGCCTGGAGCTCAGCAGGGTCTGGAGCAGGGAGACTTTGGGATGGTTTAAATCACTTCAAATCCTGCTTCTGCTGCACCTGGTGGGCTCATCCCAAGTTTACCACACCCATAAGTGGCTCCTGATAGGATTTGGGATTTGAGAGCATCCAAGTTCCTACAAAAGTGTAATTATTCCACAGAACTATGAGAAATCAACTGCCCAACTCAGAGAAAGAATCCAGACACAAATCCAAGCAAAAAGAACAGCTCTAAACCCAAGTTATTTGTCATGCTTATAAAAGGTTCTCATGCACAAAAAAAAAGAAGCTTTTTTTTCAATTTTTACACTAAATTCTGCTGTCCCAGCACCCCCTGCTCTAGCTCACAGTCGTGGGACACAGTAATACTTACGCCACAGCAAAGTGATGCTTCACTGGTATCTTCACAGTACAGAGAAAAGATACAGTTAAGAACATATTTAATCTTACTCTAATTGCTGCTAAAATACACCAACTTATAAAATGATTTCTCTGGAATCCCTGTGGTTTCTCTCTCCCCGACCCCTACACAAAATAAATAAGGAATAAGTGGATTTTCGGCCAGTCAGAAATAGAGGAAAAAAGCATTTCTTTTGCATTTCAAGCTTTTCAGGCTTTAGGACAGAACCCATAGTGTTTACATTAGCTCACAGGACTGATCTAAGGGATATGATTCCAACTATGGACTGATGCATACATGCTATTCCTGGTTACCATATGTAAAAAGACCAATCAGTCAAACAAATAATACATTTCTTATAAATATAAATGTGTGTATATATACAGATATATGAGAGAGATGATAGGACAGGTGTTTATACTTTAAAGCCCAACACAGAACTAGGAGAGCCTCTGCACTTTGTTTTTTCCCCACCCCCCATCAAAAACCAAATCAAGTCTAGCAATGGATTACAGCTGATTCCAAACATTCCTTACAAAATTAAAAGTGTGGGTTTTGTACTGTACCATAAACTCATATTAATGAGCAATTTAGGATATACTCTCCTCCATCACAAAACTAAACCTCTGCTTTTTTTATTTTCAAGTCATTTTTGCAACTAACTAGGACTTTTTTTTGGAAAGCGAGATAAAATAGCTAGTGCTTAATATAGAAAGTCAAAAATTAAATTCCTTCTGCATCTGAGAATATACATGGGTCACTCTTTGCTGCCTGAGGTTTTCCAGAATTATTGACCAAGCTGTGCACAGAAGAACTTCAGGATATTGGATGAAAGCTTAAAAAAAAAAACCTAAAAACCTTGAAAAACTCCACTGGAACTTTGTAGTCTCTTCTGACTTGTTCTCTCTGTAACCTGACTGAACTGTCAGACAACGGGAGGAAATTGGAATCCCACATCTACTCCAGCCAGAGCCCAGGAAGGAAGGAAGGAAGGAAGAGGCTGCTCACCTCCAGCTCAGCCCACGCCAGCACTGAGGTCACCGAGGAGCCAGAGCAGGGATCTCCTCACCAACTGCACTACCACTGCCAGAGGATTTCAAGTCAGCATTTCCCAGGACAACAAGAGCACAGTGCAACAGGAATTCTCTTCTGGAAGCTTGAGACACAAGAGTCAGTCTGGGGGGC
Organism: Chloropsis cyanopogon; assembly: GCA_013400585.1. NCBI lineage: Eukaryota > Metazoa > Chordata > Aves > Passeriformes > Irenidae > Chloropsis > Chloropsis cyanopogon. The sequence goes on along the minus strand of WEZZ01026069.1, from coordinate 6,743 downwards.
AACAGCTCCCTCAGCACCTCCGAGGGGCCAGCGGGCCCAAACCACATTTCCACGGAGCACGGGGCAGTGGGGCCAAGCTGCCCCTCTGCACAACCCCATCCCCACCTGGCCCAAACATCTCTGAGAACTCTGAGAGCCACTGCATTTGTTTTCATGGTGGCAACACAAAGAATTTACAGCTACTCACAACTTCCACCCCTCTACGCCCCTTCTCGCCTCTTCTTCACCATGCTCTGAATAACAGCATCTATTTTCTTTTCAGTTTCCAGTAGTTGTAAATAAGAGGTAGCTGAGCTACTATTAAAAATCATGCTTTGAAGAGGAGGAACCTTTCAAATGTTGAAGTCACCCCTTTAGCTGCACAATCTCGATTAATACTATAAAAATATGAGAGGACAAAAAGAAAATAGATGCAAGTAACTTTTGCATTTGGCACCTTTTGTCTAGATATTCATACTTCTCAAGTATTCTCTTTTTAATAAAGTTAATGCACACATAGGACACACCACATCAAAGGTTTGCTACATATTTACAAGGCACCAACCCTTTGTCACTGTTTTTACACGGATAAAGAACCGATAGAAAGCTCATCAGGACCCCCAAAACTGTAGTATGGACATACTTCAGTTCAGCACAATTCCATCAACGTTTGGCCTGGGAAGATTAAAATAATCCAGATCCTTCTTACAATATAGAAACTGTAAACATTTTATAGCTGCCTTTAGGATTGGTGTATTGTGCAAAAGTTATAATTATTACTGTGTCTAAGGATTTATGGCAGAAACCACATAAAAACTCTGTAAGAAGGTGCTATTTCTATAATACAAAAACAAAACGAGGGAGAGAAGTCATAAGCGTGACTCGAAAATGTCATGTTCTTACTGAGAAGCTGGAAGCCTCTGTAATGTGATGAACTCGTAGTGTGTGGGGAAGAATTTCTGTAATTTAAGGCCTAATGACTAAGGCTTGTTTTGACCAATGAAGTGTGGAGATCTGAAGCTTTAAAACAAACACAAACTGACAGGATGGAAAAGCACCACTGTGAAACGTGAGTGGAGTCCCCGCACAACTTGCTTGGTAGAATTTCTGGTAAAATCCCTGCAGTAGAAGGCCATTGAAGTTCTTTTAAAATTGTTCCAAAGTTTTCCACCTGTCAATAATTCCATCCCATGAGATGGCTGACCCTGGCTTTTTCTGTCATTTTCCGCACCCTGCCTGACCTGGAAGTACCAAGGTTCAAAGGATCCTCGGTGTGCACAAAATTGTCATTGTCGGAGTCGTCGTTGTACAGGACAGTTCTCCTGCCCTCGTTCCTGGTTTTGATCCGAGGGGGTCGGCTGAATCTCCCTCCAAACACGTTCTCCCCAAACTGCCCCCCAAAGAGGTTTTCAAACTCGTCGTCGGCGAGCCGGGCGCGTTTTGCTCGGGTGGCTCCTCGTGAGGCCCCTCGGCCTCCTCGGCCTCTCCTTCCTCCCCGGCCGCCGCCTCTTCCTCTGCCACAGCCTCTTCCACCTCTGCCCCCTCTTCCCCCTCTGCTCCACCTGCCCCACCTGCCCCATCTGCCCCTCCTCCCTGTCCCTCGGCCCTGCCAATTCCGTTTGCCCCCGGTGAGTTTCCGTTTGATTTTCCGTTTGGGCTTTTTGGACTGCACGACTTTGCTGTAGTCGTGGTCGCCGTCGATGTAATCCTGGTCTGTTCTGGAGGTCGATTCCGAGTCGGAGTCGGAGCCACTTCTGCTTTCAGAGCTGGAGCTGGATCCCGATTCCCCACTTTCTGATGAAGACAAACCAGACTTTTCCTTTAATTCTCTCTTCTTTTCCTCCTCCTCCGCCTCCTCCAGGTGCTCATCCTCTTCAGAGGCGCTCAGCAGCTTCCTCTTGACTCCTGCCCGGGGCTCTCTGCCATCCCCATTGGTGAGTGGCCCATCAGGAGAGTGATCTAAGCAAACACAAAATAACCCCATCAGCACCACATCACAGCCAAACAGGACACAAACAGTGGGATTTGCCACAGGTGCCTTTGGGATTCTCCTCAGCTGCCTCTGAGGTGTGCTTAGGGATGATCCACTGAGAGCTACTCATCCTTTATGTGCTGTGGACACAAGGTGCTCTAAGAGGAAAATCTATCACTATCATAATAAACACAGTTTTTATCTGGAAGCAATGACTGCAAACTCTCCTGAGCAAGAGTTCAGTGAAGATCCAGGCAAAAAAAAGGAGCCTGAAGTGACCAGGTTGGACAAAAACATCTAAAACTCAGTCAGGTGAATCCTACCTGGGCCGCCAAAACTCTAAAATCCATTTCAAAACTATAAATACACAAAAATAACATTCTGCAAGCAGCATTTGTTCCCTATCAAATGCATGTTCTCAAAATGCTTAGTCCAGGGAATATTAATGGAAAGCATAACTCAAGAGAGTCAATGGCCCAAGAAAGCTCACTGGGATTGCTGAACACCTTAAATGAAAATTCAATAAAGTATCTTGCTGGCTTGGGGATTCTCTTGGTTTGTTTGCTTTCTTAAATCCTGAAGGAATTGTAGGAGTTTAAGAGCAATCAAGTTTTCCATCTGGAGAGATTTTAAAGGACTTCACTAAAGTGCACATGGAATCATCTGCATTCCACACCTCAGACAAGACGCCACAGAGTAAAGGAGTAAAGTAAATTCAGTTTTTTTGGGATGGTTTAGGAATATATACAATGCTACACTGAGGCAATAATTTTATAAACATCACACAGAAGCAAAATCTTTCATCTCTAGTGAAACTGGTCAGTCAAAGCACAGAATCTTATTACTCCTCACCTTGCTTCACTGGTGTAGATTTGCTCCTGACTGGTCTGCTTTTCCCTGGATCTATGGCATTTCCACTCCGGCTCTGTGCATTTGAGCCTGATGAAGATGGTTGACCCTCCAGCTCTTCACCAGTGGCTGAACCCAGAGGTTCTTCTGCTGTATCTGAAACTTCAGACAGGACAGCACAAGGGCACGGGGTGATTTTTATGCTCTCTTTACTCAGGGCTGTGTCTGGGGAGGATCTGTATGCCCTCAACAGCCCAAGTCAGAGTAATCTCACCAAGCTGCTCTGCAGCCATGGAAAGACAGATTCCTCCTGAGTGTAACCCCAAGCAGGATTAATTTAATTAATTATCCTTCACTGCTGTAGGAGAGAGGTCCATACACAGGAAGTCTGGGCTTTTGTCACTGGAATAATTCTTATCACAGCCAGACCCAGGTTCCCAATTCCCTGATCCTTACCCAGAACTTCCCAACATCCAAACTCAGCTAAAAAAACCTACAGACAACACATTTCAGGACCTTACTCCTTCAACAGGCAGGTTTTGCACGTGTCTCATGAGGACAAGACTCAACCTGCACAGACAAGCTGCTGTAAGAGAAAGGCTGGATTTCTCCTCACCATGAGATGAGACTGAAGAGTTAGTCCTGGTCAGGGGCAGTGAGGTATTTTGGTTGGGTTTAGGTTGAATCTTCATTTGCTTCTGTTTCCCTTTTGGGCTGCAAACACAGAATACCCCAAAGAGAGAAATTTGTAATCACCAAAGACTCAAACACAAAACTGATTTCTCCTGTAAAGTGATTTCATCTTCCCAGGTGTGATAACACTAAAATTAGTTACACCACGGTGTTGTTTGCTAAAGGTATAGGAGTCTGCAGGGACAGGGTTTTATCTCCCCTTTTAAAACCAACAGTCAGTTTACTTAGATAATGTACCAGATGAAGGTAGGGTAGTGTTACACAACAATTTTTTCAACAGTTAAAAGGTAAAGAGACAGCTGATCTTTCATTCCCTCCAGAGGGGACCACACCATCTTTCACTTACCAAATTAGAAACTACAAACTGAGCATGATTTTATCTCCCAAAAGAGCAAGTTCATCAAGAAATGAGCACCACTGCTGCTGGTTATTCCCAAAAGCACATGTACCCCTGTGCTCTGGAATGGCACTGCCAGCCAGGCTCACCCTCCCTGTGTTACCTGGATGCTCTGCTGGTTGAGGGGGAGCTGCTGCTGCTCCTCAGCCGCTTTCGGTACCGAGGCCTTTTCCTCTTCTGACATTGCACTGCTGACTTGTACTCAGAGATGATGTTTTTCATGTGATTCTCAAATAAGGCAGAGAGTCGAAGGGTCATGCTGTAAATCTGCAGTGAGGAAAAATGGTCAGACTTACTAGAGTTGAATTACTTGAAGATGAACCAAAAAACCATCACAAAGACGTCCAGACTTTGTAGCACAAAGAAAAAATTCACAGTGATGTTCCACTATGAGGTTCTTTACAGATTATTTCCTTCCATGGCCCATGTGTATTCTTGCAACAGAAAGTGTTTTCTTAAAAGGATTTAATAACAGTATAAAGTATTTTCAGAGTTGAAGGAAAATGGATTTCTGGATTACTGGAATACAGTCCCCTTTGTCAATCCCCATGAAGCATGGAATCAGGCCTTAAGATAATAGCAAGGGAGAAACAATTGGATTTCATGTCTCCTCACCTTCGTTTTTGCACTACATCCCTGGAGAACTGTCCTTACACCACCCTTGCAGAGCTACAGAGAAGCAACCCACACTGTCCTCAGTGCTAATTTCTATAAACCAGATAGCAAAATCTTTAAACCACTTTCCTGTCCTCTTTCTAGGCCTTGCTCTTGTGTAGCCTCATCCACAATATGTGCAGTTATCAAGCTGATAGCCTTCTTTACAGGGATAAATTATTGAAAAAAATAAAAGCAACAGGTGACCAGTTTTTTGTTACAAATATTGCAAGGAACAGCTGCAACAGTGTCCATCATCCCAGATGAAAATGGATGTTAGAAGTCATCTGGGAAAGCAGAACAAAGCAAGTTTATAACCACAGAATTGGTGTATCCTGGTTATTTTTATTACACCAAGCAGTGCTTTGCTCTTCAGACCTTATTTCATGTGTTTTATTCACGTAGGGCCAAGGTCTTTGTTAAAAAACGGCATTAAAATTTATTACTTACACGAGACTTTTTGTTAGGAGTGTAAGCTTTAGAGTTGCAGAATATTAAACGAATATCTTTGTAGAATTCCAAGGGACTGGTGTAGTTTCCTGCTTCCAAGGTTTCTTTCACAGTGCTGAAGTCCATGGGAGTGTCTACAATATCTCTATAATCCTGTGAGAACACACAAGAGAAAAATCAAAGCTCTCAAATCCTACAGCAGTAACATCATCTCAGTGTTCATCCAGTGGCTCAAGTCATTATTTTACTTTGAGAGCTGTTGCAGATAATTCCCTGAAAACATCAGCTCATAAAGGGAGAGGACAGAGCCATGCCCAGCATGGATGTTCTGCCAAATGAAGAACAATTCTGGATGTGGAAGCTGCACTTACAGGGTAAGAGAAGAGATCAACAGGCTGCCTGAAAGGCTCTGAGTCCTCTCGTTCATAAATCAGGTTTAAGAGCTGCTGGCACTGCTCCTTCCAAGCATCAGCACTGGCTCTCATGGGCTGCCTCTTCACCCTTCGCCTCACCTGCAGGGAAACAGGTATTGCAGATGGTGTCAGAATATTCACATTGCTCCCTTGAAGTTCCTACTCATTTCCCAGCATTCTGATTCAAATTTCCCAATTAAACACAGAAATCCAGGAAGATTAAAGCAGAGCTGATGGCACAGCAATATGCAAATTAGACACATTAAACAAATTTGCTTTTTCTGGTCATATATAACACTCAAACCCTTGAGAAGCTGCAATATTTCAGCTCCAGCCTGGCTATATTTATCAGTTGCATCGAAATTTGACTGCTGGAGATATTGTTTTTTAAAATCAAATTTAAAAGAAAAATGACCACGGCAGAAATTTTACTCACTCGTCTTTTCCCAGAGGAAGTGCCTGGAGCGTCTGAATCCACATCCACTTCTGCCACCTAAAGGCAACGGGAATGATCACACACAGGCAGGCCTGGATAACCCTCAGCCACAGAAAAAGGGTTAAAAACCAGCCAACAACCACCACAGGGCACTTGGCAACAGGAACTACAGCACATTTCACTGCACTGAAGGGGAGAAGGTGTCAGGGGAGGGAAGCAGCTCAAGGCCGTGATATCTACCCTGAATTCCACCTGACATTTCACTCCAGGGATCAACTGATGGGAAATGACACAGAATTACATAAGGAAATCAGCTTTGCTGCCTGGTTGACAATGGAGAGCTGTTGTCCTTCTGACTGAGTAACAGCTCCACTTCCCAGCTCCCCTCATTACTCATCCTTCCAACAAAACATCATGTACTGAGAGAAGATTAAAGACAGGCAGTTCCAAGAAGCATTTTTACTTCAGGGAGCTTATTGTCTCAGGTGAGCCTAAACAGCCTCATCTCCAAAACTCAGAGCAATTACCCATAAAATAAAGACTCAACAGAAATCAAAATTTCTTTCATGTGCTGAATTTTAAAAGGGAAGGAAATGATCTTACCTCCTCTTCCTCATCAGTGCTGCTCAGGTCTTCTGCTTTCACCTTGTTGTAGATTTCTAATATATCAGTACAGCTCTGATCTCTGCAGGACAATGACAAAAACCAAGGTACACAATGAAGGATCCCAGGAATCGGAGCTGTGGGGTCTCTGAGGTCCAAACTCACCCAATGAAGCGGAGCAGGACATCTGTCACAATTTTGGCTGCTTTCACTATGGGGCTGTCTGGCTCGTTGAAAGTCCTGGCATTGTGTTCAATGTATCTTACCTCCCACATCAGGGCAGAGATTCTCCTAAAA
>WEZZ01026068.1:24885-37403 GCA_013400585.1 Chloropsis cyanopogon | reverse complement strand
GGAGAGGGACTGGGGACAAGAAAGAAACAATAGGATTTATAAGAAACCCTGTTTTTCCCCAAGTGTGGTGCTCCCTGTGGGATCAGCTCTGCCCCCCCTGCCCGTGTGGGGCAGCCGGGAGCTGCAGGGAGCGCTCACCCAGCTGTGCCCGGCTGTGCCCAGCAGTGCCCGGCTCAGAGGCAGCACAGCTCTGCTCAGTACCCGGTGTTTGCAGGCAGAGCAGCCCTCACACACAGCCCCAGCTCCCCGGGGCCAGCAGGCAGAGAGGGGAATGCTGATGAGCCTCGGTGTTGACACACTGACGTGTGCCTGCTGGCAGAGATCACCCAGCAGGGACACAGGCTGGGCGCTCCACAGAAATCCAGCTGCCTCCTTGTTCCTCTGGCCACGGAATTCTGGCCCTCCCCACCTCCTCCTGCCTCCTGCCCTGCTCTCTCTAGCGCTGCTATAAAAGTTTTATATCCCCAAAGTACAATAAAAACATATAATAGAATCCCAGAACGGCTTGGGTTGGAAGGGACCTTAAAAGCCACCCTGCTCTTCCTGACAAGCAGGAAATTGGGAACACAAAAACACCCTATCTTGCACTTATTTTGGCTGATCAAACTCAGCAACACGTGATCAACTTCCACGAGCTCTAGAGAAGGAAAATCCCCACCTCCAAATTTACTTTGCCCTACATTTCCAGAGAGATTTCCAAGCATTACTACTTAACTTCAGGAAAATAATAGAACACCAGGAAAGACAGATTTGGAGTTCAAGAAATACTGGCATCAGGTGGGTTTGACTCCCTGTTTTGGTTTGTTTTTAAAGCCGTTATTTACAACAAATGGCTCCTAGCAGAGCCCAGAGCAGAGTCCCCAGCACCCAGCCCCTGGTATAGCCAGAGTGTGGAGATTAGCCCTGGAATATAAGCAGAGTGATTAGTACCAGGAATTGATATAGATATGATGCATCTTGCTGTCAATTAAATGGGGGAGTGAAGAAAAGCTGCACACAGGGATTCCATCTGCAGTAACGTGATTAGTTTGGCAGTGAACAAGTGTGTTTACTGAAATAAGCAATTGCTGTTTATATCTACAATTTCTCAGGCAAGAGTTCCCTGAATGGTTTTGATTACGCTCTCAGTGAGAGGAATTTAGTTTGGCAGTTTGAATTTAATCATCAAGTTATAAAGTGATCTAGTAATCCATAATCCAGTGCTCTCGTTAATTTGCTACTGTAAATCTCCAGGTAGGTTTGCAGAGTCAAATTCATCATCCTCGCTCATTTAAACAAAAAAAATACAGTAATTAGAACTCCCCAAAGCATTATCATATTATCATTATCATATTATCACACTATTGGATTCACCTTGCTGAGCAATTCCTACTGACCAACAAGGCACTGACATACCAGGAAAAGCAGGATTGGGAAAGGACAGCAGAATCTTCCAACCCCAAACCACAGCTCTGCCTTTCCCCTCAGTGATCATGAGGGCAGAGGGGGAGGAAAAGCCACCAGTGGTCTCCAGTTCAACCTGGCACATCCAAGGACACCCCACCTCACACCTGGCACCGGCCTGCTTAGCTTGAGGCATTAAATAAAGGCCCAAAAACCAGATTGCAGCAATTCAGGCGGGTAGCAGGAGGATCTGGAACTTCCAATTCTGCGTCCCCACCAGAGCTGGAAGTGCTGGTGAAACAGCCAGCAAAGGCTCACTGTGCACTGGGCTGTGCAGGTGCCTGAGTGTGTGAGGCCAGATCACACAATCCCAGAATGGTTGGGGTTGGAAGGACCCTAAAGCCCATCTAGTGCCACCCCTGCCATGGCAGGGACACCTCCCACTGTCCCAGGCTGCTCCAAGCCCTGTCCAGCCTGGCCCTGGTCACCTCCAGGGGTGGGGCAGGGGTGGAATCACATGAGCTTTAAGGCTCCTTCCAATCCATACTGCTCTGGGATCCAAGGATTCAATTCCAGTGGCATAAATGTGACCCAAAATGTCAGCAGACGTGTGTGTACAGAAAAATTAGTTGGGATAAAAGCACAAGTGCTTCTGTCATTTTGACACCATGATCATGCTCTGTAAAACCCGCGGGTTTCATCTGACTCTGGAATCATCCATCCCCAGAAAAAGAGGAATTCCCTGAATTCCGGAATACTGCAGGCAACGTGCAACAAGTGAGCTCTCCAGGTGACTTTTCCCTTCCAGCTCCTCTTATTTAGCACTCCTAAAAGCCCCAGCTGCCATTTTTGACAGTAATGAAGCCAGGCTGTAAAACCCTGGGATAAAGACTCTGGAGGGAACATTACCAGCTTGGAGCAAGGCAGGCAGCCCGATGGGGAGCTCACTTGAAATGCTGGCGTTTATTTTCTGCAACAGTATCTGAAGCCATAAGAATCCTGCCTTATCCACTTCCCAGCTTGGCTCCCCAGAAATGACTCATCTCATTCCCAGCTGCTCCTCCTCCTCCTCCCCACAGAAAAGGCCACAAAGGGATTTGAAGACCGTTGTGGATGTGGCTCTTGGGGACATGGGTCGTGGTGGCCTTGGCAGTGCTGGGGGAATGGCTGGACTTGGAGTCTTGGAGGAATTTGCCAACCCAAACAAGTCCACGGTGCAATGATGGAGAAGGGAGCTCAAGAGCACAGGCACTCCAAGCCTGCCGGGAGGAGCAGATACCCAGCAGACAGTGCTCTCACTTCAGTCAGGTCTTTCCACTCCTCCTGCAACTAAGTAAAGCCCCCGGTGGCACCCAAAGGTCATTTTTTAAAGCTATTTGTACAAGCCTGACATATGCTCTGACAGATTTTAAGTTTCTCATTTTATCAAAAATCGTAATTAATACTTACGTGTTTGTTTCTATACTGAGAAAATTGAGAGAGGCCAAGAACTGTTGCTATGGCACCTCCTCCAATGAGAGCAGTTCCTTTCACTGCCTTCTGAAATGCCATTTTTTACTGGAAGAAAAGAAGATAAAAATTAATTGGCAGTTTTACCATGTCAGGATCCGGTACACACAGAATAGACCATTTGAAGAAACTAATGACAATGTTGTGACAAGTTGAAATTTAGGGTAGCAATGTCTTAATTAGAGATTTTCACTGCAATATTAGTAACTTCTAAACAAAGTCTAGACAGAGGCAAGCCAGAGCGCTCTGGTGTTTGCTGAGAAAGCTGCAGGATGAAAGAGTATTTAGATCAGAGTAGATACAACACCCCATAGTGGCCCTGAGTATGTGACAGATACTGCCAACCCCACGGCAAGGGCAGCCCAGGAACAGCCTGTCCCCAGCCACAGGGCCACCAAACCCTTATCCCAGCAGCACGGCAGATCTGAGGAGCCCCACACAGCTGCCTGCAGTCCCACCACACTCCTGCTGCCACCCCTGGTGCCCTGCAGGCAGGAGCTGCCCGCAGCCCAGTGTCCTACCCCGGGGTGGTGGCAGAGCGATGTCCTGCAGCAGAGCAGGGCCCACAGCGAGCAGCAGCAGCACGCACAGGCACAGGACCGAGTGGCACCTCACCACCCAGCTCCAGAGGGCTTGAAATCAGCCCTATCTGGGTCAGGCCAACTCTTAATAGACCCAGTGTTCGGATCCTGAATGGCAAATTTGCACGGGACTGAGCTGAATCTTAAGCAGGCCCAGCCCGCTCCGTCCTCCCAGCCCTAAGTGGGACAGCGTCCATCCCATCTGGGGATCCCCTCAGCACACCCCTGTCCTGGCCACACTCCCCAGCCAGCTGATTTAGCACCAACACAGCTTAAGGCAGAGGCACACCGTGTGTGCAGCCCTGTGCCACCAAGCACCAGTGCCCTTCCAGGCATGGGGGGCAGCCCCGGGCAGGAGCAGGGAGCCAGCTCCCCATGCCAGGCTGGGCAGGAACGGCCCTGGCAGCCTCCCTGAGGTTTGTCAGGGCACAAACACACAACCAGGGCACTTCACTGGGCTGCTGGTGCGCCTGCACACGCACATATTCCCAGGCTGGAATGCCTCAAAGGAAGGGATTCCTCCCTGGCAGGGTGGGCAGGCCCTGGCACAGGTGCCCAGAGCAGCTGTGGCTGGCCCTGGATCCCTGGCAGTGCCCAAGGCCAGGCTGGACATTGGGGCTGGGAGCAGCCTGGGACAGTGGGAGGTGTCCCTGCCATAGAATGAGAGGAGTTTTGAAGTCCCTCCCAACCCAACCTTGACCTCCTTCCCTGAGCACACAGCCTGCAGCACACTCAGCCTGGGGGAAATCCCCCACACAATTTCTGCTGCAGGATTTCGATGCAGAGCTGCTGTGTGTACCGACTGTGTAAGGGCTCATCTACAGAAGGCCAAGACTTGCAGCTTCCCACAAGTTTTTCCAAAGAGGGGCATTTATGCTCTTGGAGATTTCCACCATGCCTGCCTTTCTTGTATCACATTTTCCATTTACTTCTTACTATGATTGCAAAAAAAGACCAGCTCCGTCTTTCCTTTGTGCTGTGACAGGGAGGAGTGAAGGGGAAAGGTGCCCCACTTTCCTCCTGCAGGTAGCATCCCTAGCACCCAGAGAGAGCCTGGTGCCCCTGTGCAGGAGGATTTCTGCCCTCTGGGCTCCCCTCTCCTTGCCTGGCCCCGGGCGTGTTGCATGAGCTCTCCTCAGAGCTGAGAGCCGATTACAGGCAATTCTCCCGAGAAAGGAACTCTCCCAGCAGACCGGCTGCTCAAATTGCCACATCAATCTTGCTCACCGTCCCTAAGAGAAGATTATTCAGGAGAGAAAGGAAAATAGGCCTTAGCATAAGCCACTCTAGCACAAAGCCAGACAGGAATTCCAACCAGACTGTGCTCTCACACCTGGAACAGCTCAGTTCCAGCCTGGGAACATGTGTGAGGTGTGAGGGGACATGTTTGGGTGAGGCTGGGTGAGCTCAGGGCACTGCAGGTGGGCACAGCCCCGGCACCGCTGGCACCAGGCTGTCCCAGGGCACGGCACAGCTCCGGAATTCCCGAAGGGAACGGCCCTGCAGGCAGCAAATGGCACACAAGGTCTCCTCTGGAAAGGAGGGCGACCTGAACGTTGCCTGGTGGCCACAAGCCCCAGGGAAATGAGAGGCTCTGAGCAGGATACACCCGGATGGAGACGAAAGGGGAAGGAATGCAGTCCATGTGGTTCCCACAAAGGCTGTGCCAGGGAAGAGCCCAGGCTTACAAACCCCTCCTCTTCCCTGAGCAGGTACTCAACCTGCCTCTCTTCCAAGCTGAGATCAATAGCTTGTGACAGGAATGGGATTTTATTTTAATGAAAATCATAATAGCAACCAGCATGAGAAGCAGTACAGTCAGAAATGTCATCTTTCCATCACGCAAATATTCTGAATCACCTTTAAAAGCGGCTCCGAGTGTTTTAGTGCTGTCAGTGCCATCTGACACAGTAAATCTGCATGTTATGCCTCACCCTTGATTTCAATGGAAGCCATAAATGGCACCTTTGGACCCACGGCCTCACCTGGAGGGTGGGCTGAGGTCCCTGACAGGCTCTAGAACAAGCTGTGGCAGGAGCAGGAGCCCTTGGCTGGCGTGGGAAGAGCCAGCAGCATGTCACGAGGAGCAGCTATTGCACAGAGTGATCTGTCCAAGGAGTTCAATAACCCCAGGGAACAGTTCCCAGGAACAGCTGAGCGCTGGTAAAGATTCAGAGGGACATTAGCTCAAACTGCTATTAAAGGATTCATGATAAGAAGAAACAGACTTTAAACTTGAAAGGACACAGAGGGGCGGGGAGAGCAGTCAACACAAAATGGAAACTACACAAAAGATTTATCAGCACAAGTTCCTGCTTTCAATTTCCAAAAGTTAATACAAACCCTAGTCACAGTAGGAAGTCCTGGGTGCATTCCTTAAGCAGCAGCTCAGTCACACTCAGACTACAGCAGCATGCAGTAGCACTCCCAGAGGAGTCTCCCCGTCCAGAGCCAGGCTGGTGACCAGCTCCCCGCCTCGGTCCCCAGGTGACCCTCCCCAGGTATCAGAGCCTGGACCTGCTGTGCCAAAGGCAAGGGCTCCACTTCAGCAATTCATGCACTCCTTACACGGCTTCGCTTTCAACCCCATGTTTCAAACCCAAAAACCTACGAGCCACCACCTACACCCTGGTTTTTAAAGAAGGTGTTTCAACAGCCATCCTCAGCAGGCACTGCTGAACAGTGTGTCCCACACGACAGACCCGCACGGGGCTGGCACAGCTCCTCTCCTGGCAGTGACCTGCCTCCCTTACCTGCCGTGCTGCCCGGCCCAGCCAGCTGCCAGACTCTTATCTGGATGTTCTGGGAGCTGTGCAGCCCACTCCCACCCGAGGCAGGTTCTGGGAGCTGTGCAGCCCACTCCCACCCGAGGCAGCAGCTGGCTGAAAGGGAAGCGCCACAATTAGCAGCGTTTCGCTACTCAGGTACCTCCTAATTACAAAGGTACGGGGCTGGATCTGAGCAACCCATGGCCAAGGTTGGGGGAAAGAATGAAAGGAATGAAGGAAGGGGAATGCTGGGGAGCTCAGCCCCAAGCCATGAGCCGGAGGGTGAAGCAGGATGAGAATTCCAGCAGAAGGGGGACAGATGGATCGAGGCTGCAGAGCTGCAGCGTGAGCCGCCCCGCGCTGCCATCAGACACGGCTCTGAGACGCAGAACCTGGGAAATTGGGAGGAGGAACCCAATCTGTTATGTTGTACATCCGTGTGCCTCACCAGGCCATTACCATGGAATCCGGGTGCTTCGCATTCCACTGCAAACGAACGCGTCTAATAAAGTGAGTCACTCCGTGCAAAGCTTAAAAATAGAAAACTTATAATCGTCTCCACTACGGTTTGCATAACCTGCCATTGGCGCAGGAGCATTGTCTAATTCCTTCCTTCCTTCCCCAGGCTCCTCAGGTAGGTTTGGGAGGATGACAGGCGCAGACTGATGTCCCCTGGGGCTGAGCTGAGTCCTGCACTGCTCCTGCCTCTCCAAAGAGCTGCAGTCCCACCCTCAGCTCCCTCTAATCCAGCTCTCAGCCCTCTTGGACTACTCACAAGGTGGCCACGGTGACAGCAGCAGCAAGGCCACGCTCCAGGCCTGACTGGGGCTCCTTCCAGCCTTGAAAGCTGTACTAGTTTGTTACTGGCAGTTCCAGGGTGTGTCAGTGCAGGAACTGGCCAACTAATAAGGAAAAGGGGATGTAACCAGAAAAGGGCCCAGTTAGCACCCTCTTAACCAAGCAAGCTGGCTCTGTGTGCCTTGGAGAAGCCGGGAGTGGTTATGTTACACAGGATGTCAGGCCAGAGTGGCTGAAGCAGCTGGAAAGGAACTGATTAAAGCTGAAACCAACCCAAGCTGGAGATGGTTCCCCTGCAAGGCAGACCTCTGGTGAGGAACAACAACCCCAAGGAAGGGTTCCAGAGAGTCCCAACACAGCAGGCACAGCACGGACACATCCAGAGCCTCTCCTGGAGCCTCCCATGGGTTCTCAAACACAAGTTAAATTAAAGTCCTTCCAATTAAAGCAATTATCCAAGACCACCTCTCGAGCCAAGCACAGGAACATAACCTGCGAGATCCAGACAGCTCACAGGGTCACCCCACACATGTGTAATGCCCTGCACACAGAATTTAAACTGCCGATCCCCCCAGGCCACCCTGTGCCGGGAAGTGGAAGCCAAGCAGCACTTCACCTCATGGGGAAAGTCCTTCCCACGCTCCAGCACAGCCAACCAGCTCGGGCCTCGTGCCCAAAAGTGGTTGTAGCACTTGTCAGGCACAAAAATAAAGGAGAAACAAAGCAGGAAATAGGTATCCTATGCTCATTCCTGCTCTTGGTCCTACTGCTTCCAAACACTTCACCTGCCTTCTGTACCCAGACACCAAGATATTCCCACCCTGCTTTAGACGACAGAACAACTGCTGTAAACTCTGTCTCACAAGGAACAAACTTTTTTGAGTGTCTAGCGTCGACTGTTTCGATTTTAGCCTAACCACATCTTTTTCTTCTGTTTCATTACCCTCTCACTTACAGATGACCAGGGGAAAAGTCCTGTGTGTAAACCCCTCTTGGAATTTCAATAGCAATAGTCTTGTCCCAGACAGTACCATGTTTCTGGGAATGAGGCAACACTGCAGACAGGGGTGGCTGTAATCCCAAGAACTGTATCTAAGGACTAACAGGAATACAAAGAAACTCCAATGTCGGCAGGTATTTTGAGCTTTCCCAGCATACAAACATCACAATATATTCAACCAGTTCTAGATGAAAGTATTTCCATTCCCTCCTGTCCTGCTGGAAGGAGTGGGAAGCCTGGTCTCCAGCCTGATCACTGAGTAACGTGTGCAGGATGATTTCCATACTTTTGTGTTCTTGTGCCATTGCTGTTTTAACTTAAACTTTTCAAATAATCACTCTTGCTTTCACTGTTGGTGGGGGTTAATATCAGCCATCAACCACACACACAATACAACGACTGTAAGCCAATTACTGCCACTAGAAAGAAATGCTCCTGTCAGATACATTAATTTATAGCTGTTTCCCATTTTTTTACATTCTTCATTCCCCTCATTTTTAACGGGGATATCTGAATAGACAGTCTGCCAGTTCAACTTGATCCCAATGCTGGCAGTTTATCCATGCTCTTCCTTCCATGCCCTAGCCAAAGATTCAAGGAGCAGGGATTAGAAAACAAGGTGTTTTACTTTTTACAAGACTGGACCTATACCTGCACACACCACCAGGAACCTGCTCAAAAAATAGCTACGAATTAGCTGAATACGTAGGTGTGGCAGGGAAGTAGCCTAGTTTTATATCCTGGGACACAGATTGAGACCTGAGAGCACATGCAAATCCAATCCTGGAGGAGGGGCCTGCCTTCAGAATCACTCGGAAATCAGAATCAACGTTTCGTTTGGGAAGCTTTGCAAAGCAAATAAAAACAACCCAGTCCAAGACTTTGGACTCCATCCACAGGTTCTGGCTGTGATTCCAGGTGAGTTCACCTGGAAATCCCTGGAGACAGAGCTACACGCTCGCTCAGAACCTGGCTCAGAGAGAGCCATTTAGGGATGTGGAACGTTTCCAAAATCAATACTGTGATGTTGTGGAAGAGGTCTGATTACAAACTGTCTGTTCCTTACGTAATAAGAGCTGTTTCCTAAAGCGGAGCTTTTTGGAAGAAATAGGCTGCGTCTACATTACCCAGAGCTAATTAGTGGAGCCCAGGAGCCCAACAGCTGCTGCTGTGAACAGCTCTGTGGTCTCTGTGCTCCGCCGTGTCTACCCCAAGTGGCTCCAGCCTGAGCCACAAGCAGCCATGGAGCAGTGCAAGCACAGGAATCCTTCCTTCCTTCAAGGGGGATCTTCCACTCCTGTCCAATTGCTTCAGCTTCCTTGTTCCACCCTTTCATTTTTATGTCACAGAATCCCCAGAAATGCTGAGGTTGGGAAAGCCCTCCCAGCCCATGGAGTCTGAGCTGTGCCCAATCCTCATCTTGTCCCCAGCCCAGAGCCCTCAGTGCCACCTCCAGGAATTGCTGGGACACTCCAGGGATGGGCACTCCAACCCTCCCTGGGCAGTGCCAAGGCCTGATCCCCCTTTCCATGGGGAAATTCCTGCTGCTGCCCCCCCTGAGCTGCCCTGGCCCAGCCTGAGGATGTTCCTGTCCTCCTGTCCCTGTCCCTGGGAGCAGAGCCCGGCCTGTTCCCATTTCCCACCCTGGCCGTGGGAACGAGCGTGCCCAGCGGGTCCCAGGTGGGTGGCAGGGACAGGGATCAGCACCTGGCACTCACATCCTGCAGGAGCACACCCACGATGACACACAGCTAATCCCTGCAAAAACGCAGGTTCCAACGACAACCACCAGGCCAAGAGGTGGCTTGGTTAATCTGTACAGCCAGCCTGGCACAGCTCGGGTTGAGACTGAGGGTACCCAGCCCATAAAAAGGAAAAATTACTCCCCAGATCCCACCTGCCAGCACAGAAACAAGCACAAGGAAGATATTGCCTAACTGAGCTACTTGCAAATGCCAAGCCCTGTTTTGAAACCATCGACTGCGAGTGGAAGGTGAGAGTTACAACTTCAAACTGCCAGCAGAAAAGCCACATTTCTTTCAAATGTATGCTAAAGCTTGCAGAGACTTGTGTGGAGACAAAGCAGGCAGCAGCAAAGAACCTGTAGGAGCTGTCCTTTGGAAAACTGCTCTGCAGGAATGGCCTCTGCACTGACCACATCCTGCCAGCTCCCTCAATGCCTGTCCAGGACAGTCAGCAGGTAGAAATGGATCCCTAGAAAAAAAACTACATCATGCAGAAAGTCTAGTCCACAACGTTGTTATTATTACTGTGCTCCTGTGCACATACATAATTAAGCAAAACAAAGCGTAAATCCATATATATACAACCAAAGTAGTGCTACAAACTGCATACAAGGGGAGTGAATCATGTTTTATGCACGCTTGTGCCTACTCCAAACTTCCATCCAACTTCAGACTAAGCAAACTGCTAATGCCTAACGTTAAAATGAATAATATTCTGGTTATTGCAGTTGAAGGGGCAATACTGGACTTTGCTTTACAAATCAACAACTATCAGACCAAGTCTTTACTGGCTAATCAGTCACTGCTCATCACTGAAAACTCCTGAAGAACTGTGACCATGAATAAGTGAGGAAAAGAAAAGGGTGGAAAGGAGCAGGGAAGAGCAGAAGATNGCACATACATAATTAAGCAAAACAAAGCGTAAATCCATATATATACAACCAAAGTAGTGCTACAAACTGCATACAAGGGGAGTGAATCATGTTTTATGCACGCTTGTGCCTACTCCAAACTTCCATCCAACTTCAGACTAAGCAAACTGCTAATGCCTAACGTTAAAATGAATAATATTCTGGTTATTGCAGTTGAAGGGGCAATACTGGACTTTGCTTTACAAATCAACAACTATCAGACCAAGTCTTTACTGGCTAATCAGTCACTGCTCATCACTGAAAACTCCTGAAGAACTGTGACCATGAATAAGTGAGGAAAAGACAAGGGTGGAAAGGAGCAGGGAAGAGCAGAAGATGCAGCTCCTGAGGAGGGGAGGAGAGCCCCTGCTTCCCGGCAGCAGTGAAAGGAGCTGCTTTCAGCACACCTGTGCTACCTGCTCACAGGAACACGAGAGTGAAAGGAGCTGCTTTCAGCACACCTGTGCTACCTGCTCACAGTAACACGAGAGGAAGCCAAACAGGGAGCAAATCTGGCTGGCTTTGAACCCAAGCTCTCCACACACACACATTTACATCTTCTCCTGTAGAATCAGGCTTACAAACATTTACTGACTGCTTAACAGAGGTAAGAACTCAGAGAAGTTTAGGACACCAGGCAGTGGTCCCACGAGTACGTTCAGCGGAAGTAATAACTTACTTTCATTTTGCAAAGTTCAGTGTAATTACAGCTGCGCTATTTTTTACCAAGAATTCAGGGGTTTATTTATAATGGGAGATATTATTTCTCTCAGCTCCATCCAAGGGAAAAAATATAGTCAATGAGCTCTGCAACCTCCTTATTTTATATAGATACCTACAGGCACACAGCAGCTGTCCTGGACAGGGAGACACTGAGTCTGGGCCTCTCTGGCTGTGGGACATTCTCAGGGATGACCTGCACACAGGGTAGCTGCCAGGGACTCTGCACCATTTTTGTAAAACTGCCACACTCTCCTTTTTTTGGTCTTTTTTTTTTCCCCATCCAAAAGCTTAAATAAAACAGGAGGAGGAGGCTGAGAGTGCTTGGTAGTGAAAGCTGCTGTATAAGATCACAGAATCATGGAATGGTTTAGGTTGGAAGGCACCTTAAATCCCATCTCATCCCACCCCAGCCATGGCAGGGACACTCCCACTGTCCCAGGCTGCTCCAGCCCCAGTGTCCAGCCTGGCCTTGGGCACTGCCAGGGATCCAGGGGCAGCCCCAGCTGCTCTGGGCACCTGTGCCAGGGCCTGCCCGCCCTGCCAGGGAAGGATTCCTTCTCAATCTCCCATCTACCCGTGCTGTTCTTGAGCCTTCCACATGGAATGATAAAATCCCAGAACGGTTCGGGTGGGAAGAGACCTTAAAGATGCTCCAGTGCCACCCTGCCATGGCAGGGACAGCTCCCACTGCCCCAGGCTGCTCCCAGCCCTGTCCAGCCTGGCCCGGGACACTGCCAGGGATCCGGGGGCAGCCTCTCCGGGCCACGGGGCAGGATGTGGAGCAGAGGCAGGCAGGCTGCGTTTGAGAAAGGTTTATAATAAAAGGCACTGCAGCGTTCACGGCGCGGCTCCACCCGCGTGTCCGGGCCGGCCCCGCTCCCTCCATCCCGCCCGGAACCCCGCTCAGCCAGAACCCCCGAAGGCACTTACTGCGGAGCCCCGGGAGCCCGCGTCCCTCTGCGGGCTGCTCGCCGGCCGGCGGGAGGAGAAGAGGGGAGGGCGGCTCTCTGCCTGCCCGCCCTCCGCCTGCAGCAGCCAGCCAGGCTCCCCCGAGCTCCGCCTCGAACACCGCCGGCACCTCCCCGCCCTGCTCGCCGCCC
>WEZZ01026067.1:0-15134 GCA_013400585.1 Chloropsis cyanopogon | reverse complement strand
TACTGTCAAAAACCTGAGATGTTTTGGTGTAACACAGACACAAACGCAGAACTGCAGAGACAGCAAATTCCTCTAAGTGTGTATCATGGATACAAACAACTAGTAGAAAGCCTGTTCAAGCAAAATCTTCAAACAGCTCCAGATCCTGTAGGGTTATGCTGAAAAAACCAGTTTTCTACTGCTTCGTGTAACTCATATGAAAGCTATTTACACACTCACTAATCAAGTTCTTAATTTTAGGCAGACACATCAGATCAGGTAAACTAAGCTACTTCCCTGAATGAAATCTCACTTGCACAGCTGGGGTGAGTTGTGTCACATGCACACAACCCCCATGTGCTCTGTAGTTAAGGGCAGCTGTGCTGGGGGGATGGCTGCTGCACAGACACTAAAAGGGACACAGCTGGCTGCACTCATCTCACTTCACACTGCCCTATTAAAAAAATAGTATTTTTACTCTAAGGAAGCCTTTTAGGCTGCCTCTAGAGTCTGCGCACCCTCCACAGGGAGGTTAATCCTCTTTTCTCAGGTAGTATTTAGGATGGGATCAATTGGTCTGTTTTTCTCCATTGGGTATTAGAGGAAGCCTAGCTGAGGAGTTTACTTTGGGTGGGTTTTGCTTGATTAGGTGAGGAGAATCCTATCCACAATTTTTAAAAAACAAGCATAACTTGCGTCATGGAAACTGCTGCGAGAGTGGAGCAGATGCAGTTTGTACCTCAGACTTTGTCTTCCTCAGAAGAAGATACTAAACAAAAGATAAATGGTGCTTCTTGAACAATACTTGTAACCTTATAGTGTAAATGTTAAATAGAAACTGCAAAGTCTCAATAAAGCTAGAGGCTGCTATAGCGAGCAATTCAATTCAGCACAGAGCCCAAAGGTAGCAGTCACAGTGCACTTCAATTCTTCAGTCCTACTGCTATGTAACAGCATCAGTACTGAGTTGCCATCAGCATGTGAATGATGTTCTTCTCTTCTTATCTCTTCCTCCCCAAAACTCACTGTGACATATGAACTGCTGTATCTGGCTCTGCAGAAGTCACAGAGAAACATCTGAAAGAATAGCCAAACCCTTTTATTTTATATTCTACTTCTCAAGGACTTTTCTAAAAGTTGAAATGTGTGTAACAGAGAGGAAATAAAGCATGACATAATCTAGGGAATTAGTAGAACTCTAACAGCTGAGAGAAATACAGGAGCTGCAGCTTGGTTTAATTTATGGGGGAGCAAAGCCAATCCCTGATACCACATCTTCCCTAAGCTTTATTTTTCAGTGCCAATAAACTGTGAAAATTAGTGCAATGAAGTCCAATTTGAAAATAGACGTTATTTTGCATTATTATGCAAAAGATGCATAGTGGTGTTGCATAAATATAGCATCTACTATGAGATTTACACTTTGCAACTCTGCACTTGAAAAAGGTTTTTCATTCTTGCTCGCAATTGATACCCTAGTATGTTTCCTGAATGTATTTTTGTCTCACAGAAGTATAGTGCCATGTCGTATTACGTTCCACATGCAAGCAGTTAGGAGAATATATGCCAGCCACCAGCATTGTACAAGTCAAAAGTGATTTACCATGGATATATGTGTCTCTTGATGAATATTTCTAAGATTATACAGCTGTTGTTTATCAAGTATCATTTATAAAGCATTACACGACAGTAGGCTGTAAAGAATGCATATGCAAGCTTGTAAAATGAAACATAATGCTTGGCAATTTAAAAAATATATTCATTGTAGATTTAATTGTTGAATAGTTATGTTGATTTATACCATACAAATGGGGACTTTATGATTCACAATGACTTAGCAGACAATGAACTTCATTGCATCACTAAAGTTGGTTTATGGGATTTAGTTGCAAAAAAAGGTTAAGTGTGTTCGTAGGGATCAGTCCTGCATTCTCTGCACTGTTGAAACTCTGCACTGTTCTTGGCTCCAGTTATTGAAACAGAAATACCACTGCAATCAGTCTACCAGCCTGACTGACTCTAAAAGTTCATGAGACAACTTGGATTAATTCAGGTAGTAGCATCAGTCCTTTGTCTTGTCATTAATGAAACTTTCTTCAGAAGATTATTTGGTAGTTAAAAGCAAAATGGATTGATAGCCAAACCTCATTCAGAGACTTATATTTTTAGTTAAAAAAGAAATAATTTACCAGCAAAAAGTTCAATAGTTTGAGAGGAATAATGAAATAAAAAAATTAATTTTTAATTTAGTAATTGTGATAGATTTGTGCCTCATTGTGATAGATTTGTGCCTCGCCTCTATTTTCCACTATAGCTGGACTCCCCAGAGATACAGTAACTCCCATAACTCCCATGCTACATCAAAGTGAGACACTGCTAATATCAAACCTGTGTACCATGAGAGAAGTAGTCCAGCGAGCTGACAGATCATGGTCATTCAACCTTAATGTTCATAAAGCCCTTGAGACAATATGGCAGTATTTCCAGTTTTTTTAAAAATTTACTTTCAGGTGGAATATTTTTAATTTTCATAATTTTTCATATGCTGTCTAAATTTCTGAAGTAGTTCTGGTGAAATTTCACTCCTTGACCATCTCTGACACCTCTGTGGACAGTCCTTAGAGAAGCCTATAGGTAAATGAACTCAGTTAGTTAAACTGAGAAGTCTATAGTTAAATGGGTATAGACAATATCTTTCCTTCCTGTTCTGTGAAAGAAAACTTGTTCAGTACTTTGCCTATTTAAATGGACAGAGAACTTCAATATCATAAGTCTGTATTCTTCATAAATGCTGAAGTCAGTAAATGAAAAGGTTTCCTTAAAAAATTAAAGTGTAGGTCTGACAAATGCAGTGAGCCAAAAGTAATCCAATAATGTTGGATCCCAGATGAATATATAATTGGATGCTGTTCATCACAGTGCCTATTTCTTTTTCTCATAAGAACGTGGTTAAAAAAAGCCCTGTTAGTTTTCTGAATGAGTGAACAGTAACCTTGTAAAATGTGTGTAACTGCTTGCATACACAGAAAAGTAAATACACACAGCATTCATGCATATGCTTTTGTCATATGTTTGCACACCTGTGACTGTAGGAAAAAAATAAAGCTGTATTATTTCAGGCTCAATGTTAATGGAAAGTGTTTACTTACGGAATATGTGTAATACAAACTGAATCTAGAATACCACCACAAGAAGAGTGAAATTCTTTCAAAATACTTGGCTAGGATTATTAGATTTTTCCAGCTTTGTCAGTTGCTAACCTATGTGCTTTTATCTGTTTCTTTAAGTTATGAGGAAATTTTAGTATAGAATCAATGTATGTGTAGCATGCATTTTGTTCTTTCTTTTGCTTGTTTATTTTGGAAACTTGGATTTGTGCTTAGACGTTTGAAAAATGCCAATGCTCTGCATTAACCCACAAACCAAATACTGAATGCAACAGGAATTTCCTAGAAATGTGTTGGATGATGAATACTACTTGGCTTTGATCTCACAGGAACACTTGGAACAGAAAAAATCAGAAGTACTGGAATTCAATTATTATGATAGTTCAATTAACCTCTATTGAACAGATGTAAAAATTATACCTAATTATACACATAGCTGACTTCAGACATGGACCTCTGCCCAACGAGGACTAATCAAAGATCACCAAATTCATTTCACTTCAGACCTTTGCTCTCAGAAATGAGTACTACAGTAAGTGATTTCACCATTAAATATCCCTCTAGCACCGTAATCTTTCTAAAAGTCTGTTCGGGGCTCAATTTTATACTAAGAAACTTAATGTGATATCCCCAAATGTTATCACAGAAATTCTAAAGGAAAGGTCCCTGATAAAAAGAGGCATTTAAAGTAAGCTTAGCTGAATATGGCTGTAAGCCTACCTCAGTTTGGCTTCACAGACATACATCAAAATGCATGAATTTGTACCCACATTTTAAATACATCCTTATTGTGGTGACTAGGAAATGCTCTGAATTTATTCTTTTGCATAAGGTCCAGTGCGAGACTTTATTCTGAGAACCAAAATGATGTATGTAGTATAAGATGTCCCTGGACAAAATGTATTTTCTGTCTAACCACAAAGTAAATGTTTTTATTGTACAGCGAGTTCCTTTACTTAACACAGCCTTTCTTTAAGACAGAGGAAAGAAAGGTTTGTAATCAGATTCTTCTTCTGGGTTCCTTTAGCAAATATCACAGAATATCCTGACCCACAAGGATTGTTGAAGTCCAACTCCTGCCCCTGCACAGGACACCTCCAAGAGTCACCCCATGTGCCCAAGAGTGTTGTCCAAACATTTCTTGAACTCTGTCCGGCTTGGTGCTGTCACCCCTTCCCTGTGGAGCCTGTTCCACTGCCTGACCATGCTCTGGATCAAGAATCTTTTTCTCATATCTAGCTTAAATATGATGTTGCTTAGATAAAAAACCAACAAGCAAGATGGTGTGGAGGGAAATGAGACTCAGATATTCTTCTGTGACAGCACTGTATCCCTGTGGGGTACCTTAGGTCTGAATGTAGAGTATTGTTCCTTAAAGCTGCCAGCACGTTACTGGAAAAGGAATCTAGTCCCACTGGTAAAATTAGTTAGTTTTGAGGAGACAAAGTATTTATATTGAGCTAGAGAAAGTAAAATCAAGGAATTCTAACTAAATTCATACCATTGGTGTAGAGCTATGGGTAAATGAATATTCTTCAATTGTTTATATAACAAAGAAATATCTTTCAGTGGTTTGTGCTGTGCAGTCATCATTTTAATGAAATAGTGTTGACTAGTTGTATTATTTTTCAATTGTGTTTACACTGAACACCTCACCCATGTTTACTGCAGGTTAATAATCTTGTGGAAAGCCAAGCACTTTCAGTCTTTTAACACAGGGAAGTATTTAATGTAATTATATTTCCTTTTAAAACAACTAACAGCTTGGAAACATGGGAAAACTGCAGAGTGGGTAAGTACTTGACTACTGCTGCTATGATTGTTTTTCCCATAATGTATCTCTTTTAAATAACGAAACTTCGTTATTGGCATGATAATCTAGTAAGACATTAAACTTCAAGCCTGTTAACAGGGAGGATATTGTCTCATATTATATATAAATTACAGTTTATGCACTACATTTCGTAATTTACAATTATTGTCTTCTATTTTCTACAAGCAATTACATTTACAGTAAGCAGGTTGTAACAGCAGTACTACGACAGCCTTGCTACCTATAAACTAGTGTCCTACATCTTCTCCAAAATCACCTCTGCTAGCTGGCTTTCCTCTTTCATAAATCCCTCTGCTGTTGTATCTGTAGTTGCCTCTCCCTTGTCTTACTGCCCTTATTCTTTTCAGATCATTAACTCACCTCCTGCAAAACCTCCCTGATGTATCTACCAGACCATCGGCTGCCTCCTGTGTCACCCTTCTATACTTTATTTTTGCCTCCAGGTGAAGAAAAGTCTGCAAGGACTGGCTGGCAGTCAGATTAGTCAGGTCGTGGGCCCTGTGGGCTACCAAACACCAAATCCCACATGAACAGACTTTCCTTCCCTCAGCAGCAGCAACAGCAAAGTCTCTGCTCTCCATCCAGTCATGAAATTCACAGAACTTGTAACAACTTACATCTTTGAGACTTTTCACAAATTTAATTGAAGATAGCCACTGCATTAAAAAGTTAATGTGGAAGGAGAATTGGCAAAAAGGATAACACAGCCTATGTGGAGAAAACGGAACTAAATTTGACTTCTACAGCTGTAAGTTGAAATATGAAACTTGAAGAGGAGGAGGAGTTCTTTTTAGTTTTTTTGTTTTTTTAGATGCAACAAAACCTTAAATATCCAGTGTGGTCAAGATCTGTTTCCTGAAAGACTCCTGACTATTATATTGCCTGCCTCCCTGCCTGGAAATTTAGGACATAAACTTCTGAAATCTTACCATTGTTTTTCTCAGCACATCACTTGTAAGAAATTCTGAAGACATTTTCACTGGTGTAGAGTAAAACCAAATGGAGAAGGCAATACAATTATAAGAAAAATACAGCATTTTTCACAAATTTGTGGATGTAAAAATACAAGTGGAGTTGACTTGAACTCCTACATTCAGGAAGGAATTTGGTCATCTCAGTGGTCAGAGAATTTTGTGGCTGCTTAGACTTAAAACACATGGTGGCAAGGCAGAGAAATTGACAGTTGCACAGTCCAGAATTTTCAAATGTAAAAGGACAAATACTCAAATAATGTGTCTGTCCCCATTATTTTGTTTGAATCTTCCTGAAAATACATTCACTCTCTCACTCTCACACACAAATATGCTCTATCATGAGACACATCAGTCACTATTGCAGCTGGACGTTTTGAGGACAAACATGTATCATAAAACCATTTTTATATGTGGCATTTTTACTATCATAGTCTCAGCAGAGGCCCAGGATTGAGTAAGCATGAAAATTGAAGTGCCTTTGTATTCAAAATGGTGCTCACTCATCCTTGGTCAGAGTTGAAGGAAGGCAAACACACAGGAGCATGCACCGATGGTAGGACTGTAACTGGCTGTAGACAAACCCAGGATATTTGTTCCAGACATTTGCTACCCAGCAGAGTCCACACAAAAGCAAAATCATGGTGTGTCATTTGTGCTGTCACTGTAAGACTTTGAAGTGTTGCACTGTTTCCTCACATCTTACTGTAAGACAACCATCATACTGTGTAATCTATGTCACGATTGTTTTGCAGAATCTGACGTATCATAAACCTGGCACTCTGAGAGCAACCAAGCAACATATTTAACTGGAATGAAAAATAACCTTCAATACAACATGAGAACAATGGAAGTTTTCCATGATTTATTATAAACAAGAAAAATAAGTAACAAATTTCTGTAAAATATTCAAAGGCCAAAGACCAGTCGGGTCAGGACCCTTCTGTGCTATGGGCTGTGAAAGCATTTAGCAAATGACTCTTCTTTCCCTAAAGACTTAGGTTGATGAACACTCAGCTAGGGGAAAGGAGAAGGAGATAACAACACAGACAGAGGCAAATTATTGGAAAATAGTAACACAATGTTCAACATAAATAGTTCTTATTGAAATTATTTTTAATTGCATTTGAAAGCCAAGTGTCAAAAATTCATTCCTGTGCTTGGATCTCGTGAGATAAACAAGTTTCATAGTCACCTTGTAAGCATACTGAGATAAAAGAAGTAAATAAATTACTTAACTGGAAAACAATCTTAATTATTATTAATTATTAATTATTCCAAGAAGTATTGTAAACATTCCAATGTCATGTTTACAAAAACTGATGCCATTTTAAACTAACTTTCACCAAGATCACAAATGCCAAAGATGCCTTCTTACAACTGGCCATAGAGAAGGATGTTCTGAGTATGTTGCACATTCCTGTTTTGTTTTGCTTTGTTTTGTTTTACGTAAAATTGTGCCCTGATGATTGTATTATTGCACCCAGCTCATTCAGAATTTTTTCCTGTAGAAGAGATATTGGTTTTTTGTGTTAGTCAACAGAAAGCCCAAGCAATGGCACGGAGGAAAACAAAAACAAGCAGTAAAAGAACGGAGCAGAATAATGTTAATTTAAAGTGGAAATGTAAGTTAAGTAGGGCAATGACAAAATCTAGCAGGGAACCAGATGTTGGGGTTTAAATGACAGCATGCCCAATGATGAAAACCGGAAGAGGGAGCTCTCACTGCACTGGCCCTGCCAGCCGGGAGAGGTGGGGTGCTTCTTCCAGCTGAGCCTGTGGAGCTGGTGGTGCCCATTCCTTACCCCTTTATTTTCATTTCTGAATATGATTCAATGAAATTTCCCTATTAGTCCTTATAGAAAGCTATAGCAGAACGCTCCACAGCAAATTACAGTCAGATATGAGCAACGGATGAAACTCAGTAACACTTACCAAGTCTAGTGGTCAGAGGGATATTTTCCGGAGTTAGGGAAGCACATATTATCCCCATAGCAATAAGTCTGTTTCTTCCTGTATATGCACAAAACCCAAACACCCTGGGAAAAGTACTACAGCATAAATAATAACAAATATCAACCGTGCTTATGACAACTGAGAGGCAGACTGAAGGCTAAACTCACTGAATTTAATTAGAAGGCTCTGACCTCATCGGGCTGAATGAAACAGTGACAGAGTGATTTTGCAAACCTCCTCAGAGTAGCTGTTACCTCTATACATCACCCTTTCTTGTTTAATAAGCTGTTCCATGTGACTAAGAAAGTAGTCAAAGGTTAACATAGATAAATAGCTGTGTTTTATCCTTCACAGATAAACAATTATGCCTAAGGTCTCAATTACAAACACCCTAGTGGTATTCTTGTTTGTTTGCTAACTTGTTTGTATTGTTTTGGAGATAATTATTTCCAGATAAGCAGAAAAGAATGAAATACTTAAGATTCAATGTGACCCTGTGAAAAAAAAAAAGGCCAGAATGCATCTAGATATTTTGTGTAAAAATTGACTCCAAGTTGGAGACTCCAAAGGCTTGCTGTGATCTAGGTGTTGAGTGACAATATGAGATGCCCTAGGGTATCTTTCCTAATCCTCAGACACCTCTCTAGAAGGAGATCAGAATCCTAGGTTTCAGTCAATGAACTGTGCCCCGTGGCTCAGCAGTGCCTGCAGGACTGCTTACAAACCTGGAGCAGATCCTGTAATGAGCCAACAACTTACAGCAGCAATACCTGTGGTATCTTTACCAGTCTAGTACCTGGTAGTCTTTCCTTCAGCCATACTACCCACTTGCAACTTGTCCAAGATTGGAGAACAATAGAATGTGGGTTCAATTGCCACTCTTGATTCCGTATTACATGAGATATTTGTTGCTGACATGTAAAGTCCTGACAAAGGTAGGTGCAATACATGCATCCATGCAGCAACCAATTTGTAAAAGAATGTAAGAAGCAACTGTTAGAATAAGTCACCTAAAACTACCCTTCCGTACTGCACTCCACACTATTTACTTGGGAGTTAGACTATAGAAATGTCATTTCAGAAGTAATTGTAGGACTGAACATCTGCCCTAGAGGCTGAATTCAGAAAGCAGAGTCAGGGAGAAGTGTGTTAAGAAGACACTGCAAACAACAACTTCTACATGTGCTGATAGAAATTAATATTGTATATAAATATATATACACTTAAAAATGACATATTTATTGACACACATTTCTCCCTGTGACTGCTTGCAGTGATTATTCCAGCTTTTTATCTCTTGAATTTTACAAGAATTCTAACCAGCAGCACAAATTTAAATATTGTAAAAACTCCTAGAAAACCAGGAAGCCCACCATCTACCAAGATTATGAATGTTGTAGCTATTATCAGTGGAGATGGACTACAATTACAGAGCAAAAACTTATGGACCAGGCCCAGTAGTTGGGCATGTGCTATGCTGAAAACTTCAATTTTTTAAAGTTCTCCTCTAGATTCAGTCTTCCATTATTTGGTTGCAGCATTTTACCTATTAGTATTGTCCTTCCTTTTTTTTTATTTTTTTTTTAAATCCTGTGTTTGGCATGCTTGCGTTTTACCCATATATTGGTCTGTTTTTTGAAATATTACCCCAGGTCCCTGACATAAAAGTCTTTTGCATCTGGCACCTGTGCAGGTGCAGAATTCTTTGCTAGTTTTTGATAAATAGGAAAGTATCTCAGAAAGCATGAATCCAAAAATAATTTTTTCACAACAGTATTGGATTGTCGAGGGCTGAGTGGTATTACTTAAAAAGATGACACAGGGACCTTTGTAACACAGATTTGTTGTTCTTCTCTGATCAGAGCTCTCAGATCACTGATGTGATTTACAGAGTACATCCCCTCCATTACTTGCAGGACAGACACTAGCTCATACTTGTCTGAAGATGTCTAAAGCTTTGACTTATAGCAGCCCTGTTTCTTCCTTTTTTTTTATCAGCCATTCGGATTCCTCTGCCGGGACACGCAGCCTGCAGGACCAAACTGCGACGCGATGTTTTACCAGCGTATGTGCAACTGTCCCCAGTCCTTCATCCCTTGGTGGCTGGGCTCCAAATCCTCTCATGGAGCTCACTTTGCTGTTACATACTAGCAGCAAGGCTCATTTCTACTCATTATTTCTGGTAACATCTTTCTGATGGTGCTTTGTAAAGTAGCAGGCAGAGTAATCCATGTTCTCTGTGAATTCTGTATGGACTGTGAGCTGTAAGGACCTTTGCTAGACTGAAATACTTCACTTCTACAGTCAAGTACCTGGGTTCACTGTTAATTTCAGATCCTCAACACTGATCTGCTACTAGATGCATATATTCCCTCAAGAGAAGATCTAGCAGAAATCTCAGAGGGATTACCCATTATCATAAATGTATAGGACAAATCCAGAAATACAAACGCAGCTTGAGTTAGACCTCTGTCTTTCCATAACTTACATTTTTGTTCTTTCTCCATCCAAGCTGAGTTTTTCCTGATTAGCTAAGTACACTAAGTATTTTAGCCAGATCTCTTTATTTACCTCTGTATTTGTAACAATTTTTCTGCCCTATACTTTTTCCCTGTAATTAGGGTTCCAGCTGACTGTCACTCATTATATGCTGAGGTGACACGATTTCTTACAAATGGCCGTTGCTTTCTGCAATTTTACATCCTGATTCCTAAGAGACCTTTACAACCTTTTTTTTACTCCCACCAAATGGTCCTCCCGTGTTCTTCATATTGTCTTACCAGTACACTTGCAACCTGATACTCCCTGCCAATCCATCCCGGGGACAACCTCGAAGAGCCGTTCTTTAAACACAATGCACCAAATTATCTCTCCCAATCTTCTCATTACCATTGAAGAGAACTCTCAGGTAACAAATGGGTTAGCTGTTCTAACGCCTTTGCTCTTTGTCTTTTATGCATGCCCTTCTTAAGTCATTACTGAGCTAGTAAAGGAGGTTTTACAGTATCAGTTATACTGGCTGGATTTTTCATTAGCTTTATTTTTTACTTCCTTTATCAAGCGTTCAGAAATCATGGCACCCATGTGTTGCTTAGTTTAATTCCCAAGGAGATAATAGAAGACCAGATGATACACAGAAGCCTAAAGGAGTCCCAGCTGAGTATTTGTAGCTGCAGATGCTCCTACACTCTCAGCTGCCACCATCAGTTATTATTGCATGATGGTGCAATAGTGCACCACAGCTTTATTTTTCATCTCTAAAGGTAAAATATCATCTCTGTTACCTAGTAAGCATGGAAGACACAAAATTAATGCTCTAAATTCTGTGCACAGACTCCATGTTCCTTCCTGCCAGTATCTTGCAGGAAAAAAAAACCAAAACAAAACAACAAACCATAAAAACCAACCAACAACCTATGAATATTGCTAGGGACTGAGTTATTATTATTAACACCTTGGGATTTTTATCATGTCCTTAGGTAAGTGCTGGCTGTTGCAACAAATGTTCATGTAAGTGTGCCCCAAGCTTAGTGGGATTCTGATTTTCTTGTCTGCTAGCTGGTGTTTCAAATCCTGCAGGATATTTTTTCTTCCTTTCAGTAAAGGAAGCTTTTCATTAAGGAAAGCAATTTTAGATTCTGAGTCTCAAGTATTTTGCAGTTTTATACGAGCTGATGTCTCCAGACTATATGAAAACAGATATCTGGGAGGCTCTTTATGTCAGCTTGCTTTAATAGTTGCTGATGCTGACCCTAGTGGATCAGCACATCCTTATGCATAGGCAATTCTGTTTCAGATAGACATCATTGCCTCCATATAGCCGACAAATATTATCCAGCTCAGGATCCACCTGGGAATCAGAGTCTCTCACCAAACTTCTTAAGGCCATGGCAAGTAGCTCAGAGCTGAAACTCCTCTAGTTTTTCACTCAGTTAATTAGCAGTCTCTCCAAGCATTTGTCTACATGTGAGGCTGGCAATTAACAGCTGCTACTTTTAATAAGACCCTAATTTCTGCTTTCACATTTGTAAATATACAAATACATCTGCTGTAGTGTTATCCATCATGCCATTGACCTTCTCCAACAGATTGTGAAATTCTCTGTGTTGAACTGTTCTTTGACCTTCTTTTCATGAAGGATTTGCTCACTTTTTGCATAGTTTCCTCTTTACTTCTGAATTAGTATCCAGTACAGAAGTTGTCAAGGGATGTCCTGAGCAAAAATTAGGGAAATTGATGATAGAGTCCTTAATGGAGACAAGTACAAATTTTCCTTCCCATAGTACAAATTCTATTTCCTATGGAAGTTTTCAAAGCTGCATCTGGTCACAGGATAGTCTTTGCTGTCTTGGGAACATTGCTTTGGTCCAGAGCATTTTGAAACATTTTGTTTTGAGGATTAGTTTCTTTTTTTTTGTTTGTTTTTTTTAACCCCAGGTGGCTTTTCTAAAAATAATTCTAAGCCATAGGCCTGGGAATTGGCAAATAGTAGAAAAAATGTTAAATACAACTTGACCAGAAAATCCACTTTGGACATTCTCCCCTCTCTCTATTTTCTTTCTTCTTTACAGTCTAAAGGAAGAGTCTGATCTGTCATGAGCTGTAGGGAAACCAGGAGAATCTTGAATAGAATTTATATAAAGTATTCAATTCCATCCTATGACAACTTAAGAGGCATAGTCATTTCACTTGAAGATGGGAGTCAGGTATGAAAGGATTATCCAGAATTCTTTTGACGATTTAAGAAAGGCTGCCCTACTTAACAGGATAGTTAGCTTTTCTGCTGCTTGAACTGGGGGATACAAAAGAAAAAGTACCCGAGGAAGCCTTAGGAAGCAAGGAATTATGAGGAGTTCCAGTGGAGAGCAGCTAAGAAATCAATAAAATGTTCCAGAAGTTCCTCCAAGGTATAAGAAGAAGGAAACTTCTGAGGAAGAAGAGCAAGGACTGAATGTTAAAAATCTGAAAGACAGCAACATTTACTTCAGACTCTCCTGATCTGTCTACCTGACTTCTTGATGGAAGGGAGAAAATCAGGAGTGCTTCCTCTGGGAGCACTGGGGAAAGAGTTGTACTTGGAGGTACTGAATTAGGCACTGCTGCCATACTTGCCTGATTACTACTTACCAGCAGAATTGCTATGACTCCTGTCTGTCCACAGCACGGGGCAGGCCACATCACCGTGCAGAGCATGGATGATGGTGGTCACCCCACAGCATTCCTGATACCATCTCTCTGCCGTTTGGGCTTGCATGACCTCTGCCTCCAGATCTTGATCTCCTTCCTTACCTCCAAGTGACCACCAGGCAAAAAGGTCTCCGAGGATTCCCTAGGACTAGTGTGCAGGGTGAATGCTGAATCCCAAGCTGCCATGTGATTAATGGAAGGGCTGACCTCCTGACCTGCAGAAAGGCTTTTAGGAGAGGGTGACCCACAGAAGGCAGCGTAGATGGCCCAGCTTTGTCAAAGGCTCTGTACCCCAGCACTGAAATAAGCAACGTGGGAAAGGTGGCCTTAGGCATTTTAAATAAGGCAAGGGAACGGTACTGAAGCTTTGAAACTGATTAAGCAAGTAGAATGCAGAGCTGAGTCACTCTGTATTTGTCTCTCCGTGTGCATGTGTACATATATAGATACATATTTTTGTAAGCGTGTGCGTGTGTTTGAGTGAGGATATGAAAAAAAGAGGCATTCAGTTCCAAAAGCCACTGCAATAATGAATCGTGAGCTGAAGCTGTCACATCATATGAAACAGATCCAGGGAACACATCAATACATAGTCTCAGATATTTTAAAACTTCTCTTCAGTGTTTTGCTCACATTTGGTAGCATTTAAATCTGATATCCTTTATGTTTTTTTTTTCCTGAAACCAACTTTACCCTTTTGAAGCAATGTTTGATGAAAATGCAAAAATTCTTGGCTCGCGAAAGACTTTTTTTTAATCTGCCGAAGTCATATCATGCAGATTCATGCAGTGAAAAAAACCCGCTGATGTTCTTATGAATAAAAGAAGGATTAGGAAGATTAAAACGCACACCACCAGACTAGTTGAAAAAAGGCTCAAGTATATGATATAGCCTTCTGCACATCTTTGCCTTGAGGATCACAGCTGAAACTGCTCTTGTCTCTGCTTTTGGGTAGTTCAGAGAGATGCCGGGTCTGGATCCCCCCATATTGAGCTTTTCATAAAAGTTGCTGTAAAAAGGACATTGCAAAGAGAATGCTGCTGAGTGAATGATCAGATTTTATTTTATTTATTTATTTTTGTTATTACAGCCAGATGTTGCCTCAGGAAGTTGAAACAAGGAGTCAGGAACTGACAGTTTAATAATTAAATTGGGAAAGTTGGCAGGTCTCCTGCTACTTCCTCTAATACATAGCATCTTTGAATGAAAGTGTGCAGTATCCCAGTGGCACTCCTTCCGAACTGGCTCATCCATTACCGGGTAATGATTTTCCGTCGAGGCAACAGCAATGCACAGGGCCTATTACACCAGCTACATAAAGTTAAAAAGACATTATGAGTAGAGCTTTCACCGTGGCTTTTACCAACATTTCTACACAAGAGTGCCTAAAGCTGACATGTGTTTATTAACACTTAATAATGTTTACATAATTCTTCCTTGCGCTCATTACAGCTGTCAAAAATCTGAATAGAGGGTGGTTTTGTCTGTTTTAACTCTTGAAGACTTTGCAGTCTCTAAGCTGAGATGAACAGCAGCTGAGAAGATGCTGAAGGCCCAGTCAGTTCCTGTACTTCTGGGATGGAAGGCTTGGAGCCGGTTGCTCACCTGAGCATCATCACACCTTTTCTCCCTCTTTCGGGATTTCTTCCCTAGCAGGAATTCTCATTTCTCACTGCATGCTCTGCTCCTCGTCGGACCCGTACACCTGCAGAAGGCATGGAAATTCATTGCAGCCGTCAAGGCAAGACGAGGCACATCGGCAGTGAAGGTGTTACCAACGGGGGCCGCGCTGAGAGTCTGAGGGAAGAAAAACTATACGCAGAGGCTGGGGGCAGAGCCGTCAAAACGCAGAGCACTCATGGGGTGAGAGGTCGGCGGGAGCGGGTAAGCCCGTCCCGTGCCCCGGTCCCTCGCGCTGGGCGGAAAGAGGGACGGGCGTGCGGGTGACCGCGCTCGATCTGGGAAGCTCCTGACAGCGTCCGGAGACCAGCGGGGCGAGCCCTGGGGTGCCCCGTCCCGTCCCGCACCTGCCCCCCGCCG
>WEZZ01026066.1:40604-52300 GCA_013400585.1 Chloropsis cyanopogon | reverse complement strand
CAGGGTTTTCTATAACAATCATTGAAGGCAACAAGTCTGAGCTCTTTGGGTCTTGAAACCACTAAAGAGAGGGGGGAAATAAATTAAAATTCAAAAATCAATATTTTCAATACTACATGTCTAGTTGTACAAAATCATCATAAGTCTTCCATGAAATCAGAGCTGCCAAACTTCAGGAAATGCTGCTCTGCCTCATAACATCTTGTTCTATACAAAGAAGAAAGAAATGGACCTTTACAAGGACACATCAACAGAAAATTTACCATCTTTTAAAACAGAGAGGTCTGAAGTCCGCATGAAAACTCCTTCATAAATCTTGGAAATCTCTGATAAGTTACTACAATTGTTCAAGGATCAAAATAATTTGTTTAATTGATAGTAACAGGATCTGTACTGCACAGCACAGGATGCTTTGGATACCACATGCCAGCAGACTGATGATTACCAGACTATTTCTGTAGCAGCAAAATCATCAGTATCCCAGTCACAAGCAGGTGATTATCTGTGTTTTAAATATCCTAATGTGGTTTCTGGCATCTTTTTGACTAGCATGACTGTCTCAAGAAATTTATGGACATACTCAAGCTGTGGTAATCAGTACAATGGTTTCTAGACTCTCAGCTTTCTAAGTTTTGGTGGGTTTTTGTTGTTGCTGCTGTTGGTTTTCTTTTCCTGCTTGATTTTTTTTTTTCCTGGAATCTATGTAAAAGAACAATTATATAAAAATATAAATCCGTGGTCTGACATTGAATTTTCCAGGAAATTTTTTCATTATCTTTATTTTTTTGTCTCTGAAAAGAAGGAATTCTTATAAAAAAGCTGAGTAAAAATGTCTAACTAAACAGAATTGAAAACACAAGACTACAATGTGAGTATATTTACATTTTTAAAAGAAAAACGTAAGATAAAGAATAAAAATAATTCCAAGGCTACAGTGAGAATTTTCAAAGAATAAAAACATATAAAATAAATTTTGTGGCTGAAATAAACTTAATTTTAGTCTTTATGGGCCCCAAAGAAACAATCCTTTGAGAATTTGCAAGCAGATCATACTAGAAATTGTTCATATTTTATAAAGCTAAAAAAAGAAACCCTAAGCAGCTGCAGAAATTAAGTATGGATCCCTGCTGCTTTATAGCATTAGTAAAGAAGTGATGAAGGATATGTAGCTCACCTGGAATTGTTTCCCACTGAATGGAAACTCTTATCATTGAAATCACCTTAGATAAGCACAACTGTACACAAAAAATGTTCGTAACATGTCTCTAGACCTAACACTGAAGACAGAAAGAAATATTTATTTCTTCCTGCTGGTGAAGAAAGGAGTCCAAGGGGTGCAGAATGGTGCTATTTGGCTGTTGCTTGCAACCAAGTAATGTTTTAGGAACTAAGCATGAAAACTACAACATCAGATGAGAAATTCTTGAAAAATAGTGGCTCAGAGATAAACTAAGAATTTTTGTGTACAAGTTTAGTCCTTGGATGCCTACAGTGAAAACACTTGGTACAACCAGAGCGGTGATCTTGATTCCTTAGCTCACCAGTAACTGTAATGAGATTGTGTTTAGTGCCAATTCTTTGGTGCAAACAATAGAGTCAAAAGGAGAGTCAAACACTGATAATTCATGTGAAGGAAAACACAGCTTATCATTTTTGGTTACAAAGTGTTATCTATTTAATTTAAAGGGAAAGACTGTGAAGACAGAGACATTTGACAAAAAGAGAAGACACGCAACATGAAGAGAGTGAACAGAAGGGTGAAGCAGAGAGATGTTTTATTAAGTAGCATCATGTCATCCCTTAATAGGTCGTTTGGTTCAGTTTGACCTATCATGTCTGGCCGTTCTTGAGTTGCATCTAGAAGCTGTTGACCAGAAGGTAAAAAGGATCACTTCATTTGAGGCCCTAGTTTATAGAAATACGAGAAACAAAACCAACTTGTTTTACAGCACTGAAATTCTTGGAGGTTTTTTTTTGTTTGTTTGTTTTGTTGTAGTTTGTTGGGTTTATTTGTGGGTTTTGGGGGTCTGGAGAGTTTTTTCAAGAGGGTGGGTATTTTTGCTGGTTCAGGCAGATCTTTCTTATCCTCAAACCTACTCAGTCTGAGAATGTGCAATTCCCAGTTTCTCTCATTCCTTCAGATCTCAGTGGTTTTGGGATGTTTCTGTAAGGATCAGCATTATTTAATTTTAGTTTATCGTTGAGACCTTCCTTGTGCCATTGCACTGACAGCAGGAATTGAGCAGATGTCAAACCATAACTGGATTTTTTTGCTGACTATTTCCAAAATTACTTATCTGAATGACCAAACTTGATTCTTTTTGGTTACAAATCTTTGGTAGTCACTGACAAAATTATGCCATAACAATCAAATGAACATGGACAGAACAAAGTGATAAAGATAAAACAGCTTCTTCACCTCATCCCACCCCACAGCTGGCTGGACATAACCCTAGTGACAACAACAAGTGTAAAAAATGGAACTGCACTGGTTTGTACTTTTTTGCCAGGTCTTTTAAACTGAAGCAGCTTTGACATTTGTGATGAAAATTTCAGACCAGATGTCCCAGAATGTGGTAATGGTAGTTCTGCTCTTGGCAATCCTTTTTCATACAGGTTAGAGAAGCCTGGAAATCCCATTAAAGTATGATACTTGGACAGTATTTGATTTTGAGTATATTATCAAAGCAATGCCCTGCATTCTTTTGTTTAAAAAAAATTGAATAGAGGTTTCACAAGAATGAAGTATTACTGTTTTGTCTTCTAGTCAAACTTGAGCATTGTACTATCTGAGTTTTCCAGTAATTTACACAAAGACAAATACAAGACTAATTTTCTGAGATAAAATTTGGGGGGTTGCTTTCTAACATTTCATTTTAAAGTCTAACCCTGCATCACTGAAGTACTTTATACATTCTTATTTGTCTATTCCTTTTCAGTATTTTCAGATTTATTTCCTTTCTATATATAGATTGTCTCATACATACTGTTTTCAGTAAGTTGCCAACATTTCAGAATTAGTGCAAATAATTCATGCAGATCTGGGGAAGATTAGACTAGCAACAGTCTAGGCCAGGGATATTATCCTTGAGGGATGTCAAAAGTAACAATAACATGCAAACCACGGAGTATAATTGTTCTTAATATTTTCATAATCTGAAGTCACTACAAAGGCTTTCACCGTATTTGTGTTAAAGCACAATGCAGATGGACTGTCTGCAATCATTTGCATAGCTGCAGAACTGTAATCCTTCTTAATGCCACAAACCTTTGCTGACTTTCTTTGGTGAATGTAAGTACTTGTGGCTCAGATATACAAAGCTGTTTAGGACTGTAGCCTTTATTTTGGTCTCTGTTTCCCATGGACTGCTAGAGGAACTAGACACCTAAATCTTTTAGAGGACCTGTGCCTGAAGTCCTTGAGGGGTGATTTCAAAAGATTTCTAGTAATTTGTCATAGTTCAGAGGTTCACTAAATTACTTTTAGAAAGCTCCTGAACAAAACAAGGGGTTAATATGAAGCTTATCTTTGCAATCTGCAGCTGGCTTGGGTCAGCATAGTTGGGTTTATTCTTCCTGAAGCCTTGTGCAAGATTCCAGCCATGTGATCATACTACGTAGTAAAAGATTCCAGCTTGCCTCCCTTAACTGCAGACTACAGAGAAGGATGCACAGCCTTTTGTATACTCTGTCCTTCAAGATTTCTGTATCACCATCAAAAATTTGTGTCCCTGAGGACTTGCTCTCATACAAACTGAGAATACATTTTCTTTGAATGTACTCTGAAAATTGTGAACTGAGTGTACTTGAGACAGTGCAGAATGTCATTATTTTGTTCTTCAGCACAGTTAACACCTTTGACACAAAAATGGCTAGTATCCAGTCTTTCACTAAACCTGAAAAGGGGAAGCTTCCCACTTAAATTCTAAGCTCTATTTCCTCAGCACTTAACTATCCTAATTTATTACCATCCTAAGTTTCTCTAGTACAGAAGAAACAGCTGCAATTATCATCATGGCTAAACAAGATTGTTTAGTTCTTTTAGCTGAGAATCTGTTGTACTGAAATGACAGCAACTTTTTTACAATGTGATAATATAATTACAGCTGAAAGAAAACCCCAAACAAAAAACCCTGCTGTCATAGATCATAATCAGTACCAGTAAGATATAATTTTATTTCTTGTCTTAATTATGCTTGATTCAGCAAGTTGAGTTCCTCACTATGGAACATAAAGTATTTGTCAAGAAATAGTTTTTGAATGATAAAAGATTTCATCCTGGCAAAGTTTACCACTGCTAGCAGAAAAAGATAAATATCAGTAACAGCTTATTTTACTCAGAAAAAACCCCTTCATCATTATGTTTAAGAAGTACCATCTTTTACAGAGGAAGCACATATACTCTACCCTACTTTCCATCAAAAATTAGAGTTTTCTTTGTCCTGTCCTGTTTGTTGTTGTTCATGTTTTTCTGACATTAATAAAATTTGTCTCTGGTTTTGGTATTTGTTGGTCAGCATGTGACTGTATATTCCATGTAGATTTTGCTGTTTAGCAAAGTGGCTATCTCAAGGTACTACAGGGATCTACTCCTTATCTGCCCATTACATTTGAACTAGACAAAAACATGTCTGCTTATCCTGAAACTCCAAGGTAAAAAAGGTTCTCCAAGCTTCTCAGAGCTTGCAGCCCTCTTACCCACTGCAGAAAATTGGATTTGACCCAGATTCTGGTCTTCAGCATGATGATTGATGCTCCATTGTCTGCATCTCATCATACTCTCATGACCTGTACATCCAAAATTTATTTGACCTTCTGCATGCTTTCCGTGCCAAGTCGTGCAGCCTGGGAGCATCTTGATTTCTGCTGACAAAGATATTTACCAAGAAACTGCAGATTTCTGTTCTTGTGTATAGGTGGTGCCACCTACAGTACATGGTCCGACAGCCATCCTTCCTCCTGGCCACTCCACTGCCTTCCAAGAAATCCT
Source organism: Chloropsis cyanopogon (assembly GCA_013400585.1). NCBI lineage: Eukaryota > Metazoa > Chordata > Aves > Passeriformes > Irenidae > Chloropsis > Chloropsis cyanopogon. Next base: position 47,310 of record WEZZ01026066.1, on the reverse strand, counting down.
GTGACAACCTTGAAAAGTTAATGTGATGTGAATTCGCTCTCATGCAGGCCACTTAAAAATCTGTGTGTCCCAGATAAACTGGTATTTTTGTTTCCCCTGTTGCCAGTGTGGAAAACTGGCTAAATGAAAAACCTCCTGAAAGAGATTAGTGAGGCATGTTAATCATACTCAGGAAGTGTCTATATCAGACCATTGACTGTAGAGCGAATGCTAATAAATTTTTAACCTCGCCACAGCTATTAGAGTACTGTAATTACAGAAGATAACTTTCATCCTTACTTGGATATCCCACTTTTCTCACTATTTTCTGTTGCCTTTATTGTGACTAATTTGTGTAACTGAACCCAAAAATCAGTGGAAGCAGAATCTCACTGTATTGGGTCTGGCTGAGGAGGAGTTCATTTTGCCCACAGCAGCCCTCACAGTGCAGTGCTCTGCATTGGTGGCTCGAAAAGTGCTGGTAACACACGGGGGTGTGTTGGGCACTGCTGAGCAGTCCTGGCACAGCAATCAGCTCTGTCTCTCCGTCGTTCCACCACCACCAGTGGTGTGGGTGGGCGAGATCTTGGGAGGAGACAGGACTAGGACGGCTGACCCAAACTGACCAGAGGGGTATTCCATACCATGTGACAGCTGCTCAGATATAAAAGATAAAGAAAGGAGGAAAAAGGGGAGCCATTCTTTATTTACAATGTTTGCCTTCCAGAGCAAGTGTAGCACACACTGAAGCCCTGCTTCTTGGGATGTAGCTGTACCTCATTTGCTGATGAGAAGTAGAGGCTAAAATTTTTGGGGTTTTCTTTGCTGGTGCATGTTCAACCTTTTGCTTTTTCTTTAGTAAACAGCCTTACTTCAAGTTGTTTCCTGTTTTATTTTCTCTTCTCTATCCAGCTGAGAAGGTGGAGTCATAGAGCTTCCTGGTGGGATCCTGATGTCCCGACAAGGTCAACCCGCAGTAGCAACCACAGGGGGTCTGCTGTGTGACTAGTTTAACATAATCAGTGACCTGGACGGGGCAGTGCATTTATTTAAATAATTCAGAGGGGTCTAGACAGGTTGAAACAATGGGTCTTAGTTTATGTCATTCGGTGAAGGCAAATGCAAAGTCCTGCACATGGGAAGGAGGAGATCCTAGTAAAAATCCATGCTGGGGCTGAACAGCTGGGGACCAACTCTGTGGGAAAGGCCCTGGGAGTCGTGGTAGGCAGCGAGCTGAACTGCCAACAGTGTTTGAAGGTGTACTAACAAGATCATGGTCAGTTGAGTGAAGGAAGGGATTCTTCACAGTTTTGGGTCCTCCAGCATGGGAAAGACACTGATAAACTGGAGCTGGTTTAGCAGAGGCCACCAAGAGCTCAGTGCCTGGAACAGCTGCCCTGTGAAGAAAGACGGGCAGAGTCTGGTTTATTCAGCCTTGTGAAGGTTTGACTTCATAGCACAGCTGGCACAGCCAGTTCTACGGGATTATAAAGAAGACAGTTCTAGACTGTTCTTGTTGCCTATGGAAAGGTGAGAGACAGCAGACATAACTTAAAATCAGAGAGATTTAGGCTGGTCACAGAGAAAAACATTTCCCCATGGGGAAAGCACAATAGAGGAGCAGGCTACACACAGTGGTTATTGAGTCTCCACTCTTAGAGGCTTTCAAGACTCAACTGCAAAACATTCTAAGCAAATTAGCCTGACTCCTTAGTTGACCCTGCTTTGAGAGGAAGTTGAACAGGAGACCCCCTCAGGTCTCTTCACATATGAATTATCAATGATCTCCCAAACTGGCCATAATGAGCCTTTAATGAAAGCATGTTTACCAGGGCATGTTATCTTCTACCATATGGAAAAAGATGAAACAAACGCGACATTGATGCATGCATCTCCTCTGCTGAAACAACATTTACATGGTGCCTTTATCGGCTGTTACAATAGCAATCCATTTTAACTGCGGATAAGGGAGATGTTTGTTTGTTGAACAATACCTTTCACAGGACACACACAAATATTCTGCATGTTCAGAGCTCCCTCTTTCCTCTTCAAATGTGTTTCAAAGCCTGAAAAATGAGAACATTTGCTCCAGAAATATTAGAAGAATGCAAAAAGCAGGGTCTAAACAAAGAAAATTGTACTATGCTTGCCTTAGGAAGCTGCCAGTATATGAACAATGAGTTTGGAAAAATAGTTCAGCTCATACCAAATACTGTGATAAAGCTGAGGCAATAGCAGACAAAATGGAGCAACTTTAAATTGAAGAGCCCTGAAGATTTGTTTCAGTCAGGACAACAGAGTTCTATGTGATTTCTAAAGCTAACATGCAACACTTTAAATACATGTTTAGGTGAATTTGAAATCAGAAGACCCCAATGATATTGAATGAGAGGATTATGGTTCATAGTCATCTGAACAAAAGCTGAAATTTTATTATGGTTATAGTAATTGACATATTTTTATGGATTCATTTTTTAATTTGGCATCCATTCAGACTTCATTCCTCATGCTACAGCAGTAGTAGTATGATGGATTGCTGTGTTTTTTCAATTATTATTAAACTTAATTATTTTTGCTCATGTATCCAAGATGTGAACAACGTTGAGAGTTCTAATCTAATAATACAGACTGTTTGGAAAATATGTGCTGTCAATTAAAGACATTTTGTAATAGAAACGATAAAAGAGTCATTAGTCAAAAGTAGTTTGCCTCCTTATGTACTGACTTCAGTTAATCAAAGGTGCTTTGAAATTGAAATAATCAATTAACTTTGCTTGGTTTTGTACTGATCAAGCACTTTCAGAGTTTCTGGAAATCTGTGAAATTAAGTTATTGTGCAAAAGAAATCAAAATTAATGTGGATTTTTTCCAAATACGTTTTATTCTTTCCTTCCAATAATGTACTATATATTTATTTCTTCCAATGTTAAAGTGGAAGAAACAGGCAAGATTAAGTTGTGAAATTACTTGTTACACTCCACTTTTAAAGGCACCTCATTTATATTTTACAGGGTCATGCAATAGATAATGAAATACGTATCTCCAATGTACATGGTTTTTTCTTATTTTCCTGTAATATTTTAAGTGGCACACTGATGCTCAAAACAAATTTAAAATTAAGAATGTAAAAAATTTATGGAGAAACAGAAAAGCTATATGATCAAATCCCTGGCATGATTGTTCTGCAAATGAATATTTCTGACAAAGCTGTGTGCCTTTGCAGTTCTCCAACATGAATTTGACACAGGAAAGAGTCATGCAGGCCAGTAGATAGTGTTGTATTAGCTTCCCTCTTTCTGCAATAGTTCCAGACCAGAATTTCTAGTGGCTGAAAACAGCTATTTTACCTGCTGCATGGTTTTACTAAATTTTGAGAAAAAATATTTTTTCTTTATTTTTAAGAAAGGGCTTTCTTCTGAAAATGTATTGGACTTTTTTTCGCCACCAGAGGACCGTGAGGTTATATTTTAAATTTCATGGGTGTAGAGGCCCAGAGAAGTTGGCTTTAGTCACAGGGTGAATTGTGGTGGTGCATCCCCCTGCCCCCAGGGCCACATTATGATCTAAAAAACCCTCATTAAGTCTCATCAGTGAGGAAAAAGCACCTGGAGTAAGCCCTTCTTGCAATTATCAGAAACATGGTTTCCAGGATCCAACAAGTGTCTAATGAGCACCTGGTTTTGAATGCACAGCCTAAGAAACTTATTTTTCTTTTCAGAATAGGAAGCCAAGTGGAATAGTATATTTACTATTGAGCCTTCAAAGAAAGTCTTGAATGGCGATCAAGATGGAAAATTTCTCTAACTAAAGCCCACTCTCTTCCAATCCTACAAACAGCAGTTCAAAGCGAGACCCTTTGAGCTCTTGAATCCCAGAAGATAGGGGGATAGTGTGTATGTCTCAAACACCAATAACCAGATGGCTGTGGAGTCAAACAAGGACTGTTAGAAATAACAGACAAGAATTGTTGGTACTAGCATGTCATGAGAAGCAAGATTTGGCTGGAGAAGGGGGGCCAGGTGGACGTAGGGCACCACTTTCCTATGATAAAGAACCTCAGCACAGTACAGTGCAAATGCAGGAATGAGGCCAAGAAGTGGGAATGGGTTATAGTGTGTGGAATTAAGATCACCAAAGGTCCCCAAAGCCATTTCCAGAAAGGCCTGAAAGAACAGACTGTACATGATAACTAATTTACATAGAAAATGACAAGCTTGTCTTTGGGGTGGAGAAACCTGTACATATCCTGTACCCTCCAAAGCCTGGGTAATTTACCTCAAGACATCTCATTGGCTGAACCAATGCAGCTGGATTGATGCTTATCAGCTGAATCAATGCTGGAACAGGGACTGGTGGTCTATTTTTCTCTCTCTTTTCCTCTTTCTTTACCTTTTTTGTTTCTCTCTTTCTATCTTTAATTCATGTCTCTAATTTCTCCCTTTATGTCACCCCACCCTTTTATCCAGAGCTCACTGTTGTGTGCTTAGATAGTAGGTCAGGAATTAATATCCCAATTTCTATGCCAAGTGTGTAATTTACTAATAAAACCTTCTGAGTGTTTGTGGACCCTCCATTGTCATTCCTCTTATGAATGCTTCCTTGCTGAAGGTGCTTCCTTCCCCATAAGGATGGGTGCTCACTATTGGTTCATATGTTTAAAGCTTTATAATAACCTGGCATTCTTTATAGTGTCAATCTGAGAGGGAATTTTTTTTTTTTTTGCTGCAAATTGTTAAATAAACAAAATTCCTCAATACTACCCAGTTAATGAAGGATAAGCAGCTGAATTACAATGCCTAGTCCAGCTTTGAGTTTGAAAAAAAAAACCTGAAACATGCACTGAACAGTTATAAATATTTAGAGTAAAGCAATATTTAGTTATGCATAAATTCATGGTAAATTCAAAACGGCAAAAAGAAAAGCAGTCAGAAGATTGATCCCAGGGATGCAGTCATATATCTCTTACCCCATAAGGAGTTTTCCTAGGTTTACAATGCACAACTTAAACTACAAAGGTCTTCATTTAGGACTTATTACATAGAAAATACCAAAAGGCTTTGCTGTCCTGACAGTAATAGGAGTTGAAAGGCCTCAGCAGTATGACAGAGAAAATGTGCACCATTTATTTCTCAGAGAGTCAATCATGTTCTGCAAGGTCACAGGCTGACAGTAAAGATTTTTTAAAAGCTTTCAGCAAAAGGGATAAATAAAATGCTTTTCAAAATTTGTGTTCATTTCAAATGTCATAGCTGTAACATAATAGTAATTGCAATAATTTGCTGTATTTCTACCATGCTGANAGTCTTTGGGAATGAATGGTTGATCTTGATAGATTTGAAATGACTTGTCTGTCATTTTAATAAATTTTTAAAATTTAATATAATATTGCATTTTTTGCTACAGAAACCCATGAGATGGTTTTTAAAAGCTAATGTAAATCTAGTATAATCAATTATTACAAGTACCACTAAGTACTTACAAAAATTTCTGTATGCCTTTTTACATTCCTTACTACTTGTCTGCTTTACTTCTAAACTCTGAAAAGTTTCTTCACAGAATTTTGTGGTGTAGTTTTAATTTCAAAAGCATGTGATATGACTGACCGTATTCACACACGTGTATGTTTAGCACAGCTTGACTACAATCTTAATTGGAAAGGGCACGTTACTGAAAGCCAGAGTAATCTTAGCTCTGCTATTATGATCCACTTTACATTTTTCAGAATAAGCCTATTATTAAGGTGACATATCAGTTCTCATTATGTCAGCATGTCAGATTATATGACATAAGTGATTGTGATATGTCAAACCTGGTAAGACTAAAAAACGAAGGACTTGTTAATACAGTACAAAAGTTTCCATTATTTCTCTTCCACTACAAGTATGTCCTGTTGTATCAAAACCAAATATAAACCAATGCAATTATTACTTGCCATCATGTGTAGGCTTTTGCCACTTTCCAATATTTTCTCTGCACAGTGAAAGATTTCCCTGGTGGATCTTTTCTACACTGTGCCCAAGGAGAACTAGAAACTCTGAATGATAAGTCCCCAACTCTCCCATTTTGTGCTTACATGTGTTGCCCTATTCTGCGCCCCAAATAAACATCCTTCAACATTTTTTTCTGAAGTTGAATTAAAATTAGCATCCTCTAATAGTTTTTTTTCTGAAGATGTTTTAAAGTTCCTGGGATTTGTGTCTTGTTTTTGGTTTTGTTTGGGCTCTTTATGTTTTGGTTTTTTTTCCCCTTAGGCACAATCCATTTCACAGAAGGCTGAGATGCTACAGCAACAGGTAGAGCTTGAAATCCAAAGGAATGGGAAGCCTAATATGCCTCTTCTTTTGAGACACACTTCCCCGCAGGCATCCTTCTTCCTATCATTACTGTGTCTCCAGGTATCAAATGGTAGTCCTTTATACCTCATTAGGACAAATTGCTGAAAGTCTTTTAATGGTTCAGATTATTGGAATCAATAGCTAAATGCAAGTGGGAGGCTGTGGACAAGACACGCTGAAAATCAAAGCAAGAAAAGCAAATAACCAAGAGGGATCATGTCACATTTTACAGAAGTGTTTTGGTTTGCATTTTAATTGTTTCATTCATTATTGCAAAATCTGCCAAAGACCAAATACAAAAGATAAATAATGATTTGACAGTGTAGAACCAAACACCGACTGCCAGAGCTTAAGGGGACTTCAAATTGCCATGGAAAGTTCTTAAGTGACAG
>WEZZ01026066.1:0-40544 GCA_013400585.1 Chloropsis cyanopogon | reverse complement strand
TCAAGTTAACTTGACAGAAAGAAAACAAAAAGAAACCAGGATAGATTTAGAAGCAAAGATATTACGGCAGCATAACCTGAACTAACTGCAGTTAACAACCTTGGAGAGATTCACGGGCTTCATTCTAGTCATGCTTTGTTCCTCAATTTCACAAGTAGTATAGGTGAAAGTATAAAATGGCTGACAGTAAAATCTGAAATACAAAAAAATTACATTTAAAAGTATTTTGACAAAATAAAAACTACTTCAGCAGTATGCAAAGTCTAGAAAAATCATTCTTGTGAACAGTTACAGCCTTTCTATCTATTGAATGTATTCAAGAGAATTTCAAGTGTAAATTTTATCATGACTAATCTCACTGTGTGAAGTGAGAAGATTTTCTGCTAAAAAAGGCTTTCCAGCCTAGAAAAAAAGACATTTTAAGAATCAAAATCTGGAGTCCAAATTTAGATATATTTAAGCAAGACAAAAGGCCTTTGCTTTATAGAAGAATTAAATAAGTATATAAGAAAAAACCTTTGTAGTGTTCTACCATGTTCCAAGCTATCATTTAAAAACTTTAAATTAATATCTATTGTAATCCTTTAAAATGTGCCATAATACAAGTTTCATCAGTACCACAGGAATCACTGAATTCTGCAGCCTGGGTTATGTAGGATCTTTCACTTAGTTGTTTACATTGTCCTTAAAAAGCTACAGCCTTTATACCGTATGAAAAGATCCTGGCCTGTGCTGCAAGCAGTTAGTTGTTAAAAACATTGAAATTTCTCAAACTGCCTGTTAAGCAGAATAATTCTCTGCACCTGATGCAAGCTGATTTCCTCTTGCTCTGTGTGCCAGAAAATCCTTTCCCCAGCCACATCTTTCAACAGGTGGCATTTCTTTTTCCACTTTCTTATCTACTTGTTAGGTTGGCAGTCTCTTCTCCTGGGCTGTGTTTTGTCCCAGTTCATATTGTCTCTCTCTGCCTCTAGACCTGCTTGTTGTCATCTAGTGTCAGACAAGTAGAAAGGTGTTTGGAGCTACAATTGCCTTCCCCCTTCTCAGGAGCTTACAGGATTGCGCTTTCCATAAGGTTTGCAATGCCAATATTTTACTAAGCTCTGCCCAAAGGACTGTGTCTCATTTCTCCAACATTATAAGTACATTCAGGTAAATTGGTGAAGATTAATTACTTTTGTGGAAATTTTACATTTAAAAACATCTGCAAAGATATTTGCAGGTCAAGCTCAGGGAAAAACCATTAGCATTCCTTCCAAAAGACATTGGAGTTCTTAGCTAGCCTTTAGTAAATAGCTTTAAATCAATCAAAGCAAGATTTTGGACAACAGTAACCCCATAAGCATCCTGCACTTGCATGTTGGCCTCTGCTCTGGTGGTAGGAAGACTCTTCAGGTCATGATTTTGGGAAATTTTTTGCTATTACAGCTTCAAAACTTTGCAAAAGATGATTGCAAGAAGTTTCTGAAATTTGATTTTAAAAACAAATGGTGAAACTTAAAAGAAAAATCTGGAACATTGAATTGTCCTTTAAGAACTACAGATAGTTTAAAAAATGACATCTCTATTAATCTCTGCAGAACACTAGTTCTAGGAGGATGGAAAAAAATTTCACATCCAAAAAGTGGATCTTTCCACTGAATAAAAAATGTAATGAAAAAGATAATTTAAAAATCCTGGAATTCACCTAGTATTTCTTGGATCTAATCCTGAAAGGACATAAAATATAGATAGGTATTATTACAATTAATAAACAGCCTGCAATTTCTATATTATAAAATCAATTCAACAATTTTTAAGGAATTAAATTATATCTTCACATTAGTAGTGTCTTTAAATTGTCAGATTACTTATTTCTGAAATGGCCATAAATACAACATTTATTATTTATTCTCTGAAAACCAAGTGAAAATAACTTTTTGTCTATTGACAAATGAGGTAATTAAAAGATTTTGGAAAAGGGTTTTCATTTCAGATACATTTCATTTCAAGTACAGTATGAAAACAAAACAGATGAGAAACAGTCTTTTTTGGATCAAATAAAAAAAAAGATATTAAAAGAGTTTTATGATCTGCAGTGAAGAATATGGGACTCCTGTCTATTGTCCATTTTCCTGTTCATAATAAATTGACTATGTAAAAAAAAAAAAAATCAGGAAAGCAGTCATCAGCACAGGTATCTGAAATATTTTCATTGATTTAGTTTCACTTGGTCATCTGTTGGTAGAATTATTTCACGCTCACATACACTGTCGTGGTTTGCACACTCAGAGGGCGTGTTCACCCTACTTGCCAACCTTGAGGCTCAGCAGAGTAAATTATGTCATTGAACAGAAGTGGACTTTTTTTAAGGTGATATTTTTTTAATCTCTGAGGGAGATCTTCCTTTTAGCTGTACAGCACCTGTCAAAATCTTCAGTACTCTGCTCAGCTGAGGATGAGTCTTACATTAATGATTTAACCTAAACCAAGTTTGTAAAGAAAAATGAAATTTAATGAGTAAGGGTATGATGGAAGATGATGTTTTCCAAAGGGAGGCTTTTCCTATTTCACACATCACTCCTACATTACTAGTCAGATTTTTCAGAAACTGTATCTAAACCCACAAGTTTTAATGCCTCTGTACTGACATTCTCTTAGTCATGGCATTAGAGATGAGAGTTGAGATGGTCCTTGCTTTTCTTTGGTGGATACCTCACCTCTTGGAGGTCAGCATGCCTGCTGACTCCCGTGCAGATTAAGACTAGATGCACACTGAAGAAAACTGGAGTTCCCACTTTGCTTATGCCATTGGGTGCCTTCCACATCAGGAACAGATTTTGAGGAAGATTGAGCCTTTCAGCAGAGTGGGCTCAAGTTGCTGCCATGGGATAAACTGTCAAGTGAACTACCAGCCACTTCCACTCCTTTTTATTTGCAGTTTGAATACTGTAAGGCTAAAAACATACTTCAGAATTTAACAGGCATTCATATATAATATATGAGCACAACCATTCAGAACCAAGGATAATTTTCCAGTGCATAGCATACTCCTTAAAAAGACATTTTAGAAGAAATAAAATGAAGTGTACTAACTGTAAACATCCTTAACCAGAAAATTTAAAAAACCTAAACAAAAAAACAAATAAAGAAGAACACCAAAGAACCAAATTATTTTGATTATTATTTTGATTTTTAATGAAATTTTTAATAATTTAAATTTAGATCATTTATTTTGAATCCAAGAAATCCTGTACCTATAGGTCATTTTCAAACTCAGGTTCATGAAGAAAAATAACCATAGATAAACTGAAAATGGAAACTGGACTACAACACTCCAAGAACTTTATTCTATGTTATAATGGTTTTGATTTTGATATTAATTGCAATTAAAACAAAAAGCCAACATTATTCTCTTTTCAGTTTGGGACTTTGTATTGAACCAAATGAAGTTTGTTGCATTACCAGGTGTGTAATAGGTGTCATCAGAAGTATATAGCATGTGCAAGGAGCTAATTTTGTAAATTAGATAATCTTAAAATAATTTTTGCTAGAAGTGTCACAGAGTACCAAAAAAAATACTGTATCAACATATCATTGCAACATACTGTATCACAAAGAGAGACCTATGAAAGCTAGACACAATTAACTACAGAATTGAGGAGTAAAAAATATCATAAATAAAACATCAAAACCAATAAGGGAACTGTGAGGAGGTATTTGAACACATAGTAGGCAAATTATCCGTAAAATTTGATAATTCAGGCAATTAAAGGGAACAAAGATGAAGTCTGACAGATGTTTATATTAATATTAGTAAGTGCTCCAATAATGTCTTTGTTTTCAGAATGGGAACTTATTATGTGAACAACACACTTAAGTTTGAATATAAGTTGCCAGAGGAAAGAATTATTGTCATAGCCCAGAGACAAGTAAGTTTGAATATAAGTTGCCAGAGGAAAGAATTATTGTCATAGCCCAGAGACAAGTAGCTCAACTCAGAGCTTAAAGCAGAAGTGCTTTTAAATTCTGAAGTCCAATTGGAACTTTTTTTTTTTTTTTTTGCAATAGTATACTTGAGTCTGAAGCCCATGATGTGCGCAAGGAGAAAGGAACTGGCATTTTAGGTACTTTGCTTGACTGATACTCAGTGAAGCAACACCCTGATATATATAATAAATTCCACGGGACTGTATGAAGCAATAAGTTAGCCTTCTCCTGCACTGTGCTGCTTCTGAAAAAGAAAAACTAACCATATTAGCTCACATTACCTAGTTTAAAAGTAATGTAGGTAGTTGTTTCTGCAAACTGGAGAACTCACCAGTAATTCTGCCTATAAGGCAGTCTGTAAAGCATCAAAATTGTGGAAAAAAGAAAAAAAAAAAGAAAGAAAGAAAAAAAGAGAAAGGAAATATTCCTTTTCACTGCAGTTGATTTTTGTAGATGTTTTCCTTTAAGCAGCAAAATGTCATACTACACAGCTAATAGAAAATAGGTTACAAAAATTAGTACAGTACATACCTTTCCAGAGATCTACAGAAACAGGTAAGGCCAGATGTTTCAAGAGAAATAAGCTCTTACTTAGCTCACATAGCTCTCCCATTAAAAGCTATATTTTTTTAATGCTTTATATCTTATTTTTTCTTACTGGGATCTGTTCAAAGCAAAACTCCTTTAACAATCCTACCTGCAACCCTGTTTTACCACCATCTAAGAATGGAAAGAAAGGTTTCATCAGGATTAGCAATATGCACTGCAAGTAAATGTTAATAGCAGAAGAAACAGAATTACAATTGGTGCAAAACTTTTTAGGTTTACAATTTGGATAAGTTTTCTGAGCACTTACACTGTTTCACACCTTTCATGAAAAAGAAACTATAAAAAAGAGACATTGAATATCCATTGGTCTAGAAGTCATATATTTAAACTCTCTAAATCCTGACCCTGAAGTTTAACCCACATGAAGATTAATAATCTATCAATGTTCAAGTACTACAAGTAGGATTGCAAAAAAACATACAGACAAGGGCTTTAACAGTCAAAAGTGACTTAAAATATTTAAAACATATCTATATCTCTTTATTTTTGCTTTTCTAAACATGGAACACATCTTACTGGCAAATCTACTAAATACAGTTTCACTTAGATGCCATAATTTTGTAAAATTCTCATTTTTATCATTACATGTGAAAATAGAATTTGAAGCAATGATGGTAAAAGAAAGAATTGTAACATAACACATCACTACTGTCTCCTCAGAATATAAAATGTTATTATTAAAAAGAAGCATTTTCCTTTCTCCCCTTGAAAAACGTGGCTTGGAATAATGAAGTTTTCTTTTCTTCAAGAGCTGCCTGGTTAATACTCAGAGGAGACCCTCCAAAACTTTTCTTGGTTTAGCCAGATCTTAGGAAATCTTCTTATAGTAGGGCAGCAAACTTGTATTTTGCTGTAAGTGTGGGCATTGTGGACTCTAGAATCTGAGTGTTTATTTAACAGCATGGCAGATGTACCAAATGCAGCAAGTCCCTGTGGAAGGAACACAGTGTGTAACCCTCTCTTGGCAGTAACTCCAAGACTCCCACAAAAGTTTTATTTCACTCCTATCCACAACATTTTATCTCATACTGAGAAAACTTTTGCATTTTCAACCAAAAGCCTGTTTGATCTTTCATTGCCACTTAGATGTCTGCAGCTTGACAACAGTATGACTTGCTCTGAAGATTTTCTGCACCATTCAGCCAGAAAACCCTTCTACCCTTTTCCCCATTGTATTGGGCTTGCCTGGCCAAGTTTTGGTGGCTGTGGGGCTAAGGGGAGGCTTCTCTGAGAACTTTCCAGAAGCTTTTGTAATATCTGACAGAGCCAATGTCACCTGGCTCTGAGGTGGACCTGCCACTGGCCAAGGCCAAGACAATCATAAATGGTGATAACATTAACACGCCTGGGACAACATATTTCAGAAGGGGGAACATGTGGGGAAAAAAGCAGTGAGAGAGGAGTGAGAATACGTGAAAGAAACAACTCTGCAGACTCCAAGGTCAGTGCAGAAGGAGGAGCAGGAGATGCTCCAGGTGCCAGAGCTGAGATTCCCCTGCAGCTCCTGGTGCAGCCCATGGTGAGGCAGCTGTGCCCCTGCAGCCCATGGAGGACCAGAGGATGCAGAGATCCCTGCAGCCCTTGGAGGACCCTACTCCAAAGCAGGTGGATGCCCAAAGGAGGCTGTGACCCTGTGGAAAGCCTGTGCTGTAGCAGGCTCCTGGCAAGATCTGAAGATCCATGGAGAGAGAGGAACCCATGCTGGAGCAGGTTTGCTGGCAGGATTTGTGAGCCCATGGGCACCCACGCTGGAGCAGCCTGCTCATGAAAGACCAAACCCCATGTAAGGGAGAACTCAGGAGCAGTTCATGAAGAACTTCATCCTGTGGGAAGGACACACTTTGAAGGAGTTCATGGAGGACTTTCCGCCATTGAAGGGACCCCATTCTGGAATGGGGAGTGTGAGTAATCCTTCCCCGAGAAGAAAGGATTAACAGAGACAATGTGTGATGAACTGACTACAGTCCCCATTCCTCATCTCTCTGTGTTGCCAGCGGAATGAGGTAGAGAATGCAGAAGTGAAGTTTAACCCAGGAAGAAGGAGAGGTAGAGAGGATGATAGTTTCAAGATTTGGGTTTTATTTTCTCTTCACCCTACTCTGATTTGATTGGTAATAAATTATAGTAATCTCCCCAAATGGAGCCTGTTTTCCTGTGATGCGTGATCTCTCTCTGTCATCATCTTGACCCGCAAAATTTTAGTTGTGATTTCTTTCTCCTGTCCTTGTGGGGAGGGAAGCAATGGAATGGCTTTGGTGGGCACTTGCCATCCACCCAGGGTCAACCCACAGCATGTCTCTGATCCAAAGAAATCATGATGTTACTCTGTCCTCCCTTACCTAATGAAATTGTCAAGGGAATTCTTTGACTGCTTTTCAATTTTTTTTTCTTATCTAGATATTTTTGGAGGCCTAACATTTCTTGGATATCTCTAGGAATCTGCAGCAATTCTCAGCAACAGAGATTATATCAGGCCCCTGCTAGCTACCTGCCTTCTCCACATTTTTTAATATTCTAGCTCCAGCATGTTACTTCAATTTAGGCATCCTACTCCACCACTGTCACCCTGCCTGCAATGGCACATTTGTCAATTGTTTATGGCTACGGTAGTGACGAAATGGATGCAAGGAACAAAGTCATAGGGAGCTAGCAGATCTCTCCAGGCTCAGTGTGTGAGAGACAGAAATGTTATGGTTAATGGTTTAAACATTGCTATGAAGCCCTTTTTACCCATTATAGCAAAACTGCATAAAGCTGCAGCCACTGAAGCCCACCCACCCTGAATATGCCTCCTGGCTGGAACTTTGGACCATGAGTTGAGCCAATTTTTTAAGGTCTAGGGAGAAGCAAACAAAGCTGAGGAAGAAGAATGTATCTACCAGGAAAGCCAAACCCAGCAGCTGTCCTGAAAATCAGCTCTGGCTGTGTTTGTGGTGGGAGAGGCCAAAGCCCACGGGCTCATCTGCTGTGGCCAGGTTTGCACACATCCCCCCAGTCAAATGGAGAGGAGGAGAGTTTTGGGTGTGTGAACAGCCATCCTCCCTCACACAAACTGGTTCAGTTGTTAAACCCCCCACCCTGGGAAGGTCACACACACACAGGACATTCACCTGAGAGGCAGCTGAGAAGTCTCATAAACCATCAAAGACCCCCAAAGTGCCCCCCACCCCCCCAGTGATTCCTGAGGTCTTGCACCAGCCCTGCACATGACATAAAGTGATGCAACAGATCCAGAGTCTGCTGCAAGAGACTGTGTCAAACTTGTCCCCTACAGGGGAGGTACCTGGGCACTCCCGCCTGGCCCAAATGTGTATTCATTCATTAAACTCTGTTTTGGGAGACCTCACCACCAAGAAGGCCAGAAGAGGACCAACAGGAGGCTGTTGGGACCCATGGAGTGGTAATATTTTCTACTTAATCTCTCTGTTACTCTCTTTGTCTCCCCCCACCTTTTCCTATTTCTCTCTCTCTCCCCCTCACATTTAATGCTAAATAAAATCCATACTATTAACTTTGGCATATGGTCTCCCTTGCACCTTAATTTTGGCAGAGGCAGCTCTCTAACAATTTTAATAACTGGATTGTAACCCAGTAATATGATTTGTGCTGGTAGAGCACTGCTAAGCCCACAGTCTGCCTGTATTGCTTTAACACAGTCTCAAGGCCACCAAGGTAAGCCATCTACAATACCAGCCCTACTCGTAACAAGCCCATGTATGATATTTTCCTTGGGTCTGCCTCTCCCAGTAATGTCTTTGCTGTGTTAGGAATATAGACAGATTTTTAAAAAACTTTAATTGTACTTTTCAGACAAAATACTTGACCGTTAGGACAGGTTTGGGGGTTTTGACAGCTTTTCTTCCACTCTATATTTTACATTATATTATAGTGATATAAAGCAATTTAAAACTTCATCTTTCAGTTTCATGCTGAGAGATAACTCAGGATACAGGTCCTCCTTACTCTGTTCCAACCTGGCAATGAATTCTAAGAAACCAGATTTCTGATCCTTCTCAAGCATGTTGCAGGTTAAAAACTATGTATTTGTCTTCCAAAACCTTCAAACTTGTACCATTTTTGTTGTTATTTCCCTCTCAAATGATGAAGGACATTATCATTCAATGCTGGCAACAGCACTTTGCCAAAGCACTGTCCTGAACCATCAGAGAAAATTATAAGTGAGGAAGATGATAGTCTATCTTAGCTATTGCTGTGAGATGCTAGGAGCATCATTTGTTACATGGCCTTATGATCCTCAACTCAAAAAGAAGTTATTTTCTTATTTTCCTAGCATTCTTTTGAGTAGGAAAGAAAGCAAATACTTGTGCAGCAAAGTGCTACAGCTGAATTGCTTCTAAAATTATTCCAATTCCAAGAATGCTTCTACTTGATAATCCCAAAGAAATACCTACAAAAAATAAATGTGGGTAGTGTTTTCCTTTCAATTGTTTTGTTAAGGTACAGGTTTAAGAATGTGAGTTCTGCATTTTCCAGACAATTGCAATCTTGGGGATTTTTTAATATATGCTTGCTAAGGATTTTTTTTTTTTTAATCAGGGGCTGTTGTGAATTTAAATGTGGAGTTCATTTAATCTGACAATAGCACAATCTCTTCAGCCTTGTAAAACTGATAGCTTTCTGTGAAGGAGTAACTTAAAGGACTAAAAAGTGATTATATTAATTCCCTGTGCCTGAAGCAATCTCTCTAAATTAAAGCTCTTATTTGTGCAAATCTCAAACTATTTTGAAAAATGACTCAAACTGTTTGCTGTGGGAAAATACAGTGCTTTTAAACACTAAGGTAATAACATTTGCTGAGTTTCTTTAGAATTTATGTGAAAAAATTCCAACCTGATTTATAACAAGAATCTGAAAGAGGCCATCTGAGGAAACCATCACCACTACCTGGTCCAGGAGACAAAAGTAGCAACCTTCCTTTGAGAATGAGGCAATGATTTTTTTAGGAAAATCAGTCTAGAATGTAACTCACCTTCTATTCAAGGAGCATATTTTGCTGATCCTTTCCCCAGGTCTGAGATAAGTTTCAGTGTCACACCAGTGCCACTGAAGTCAATGCCCACTGGAGAAAGCTCCTACAAGGAGCAGGCTGACTGCTAAGGAGGCAGCCTGGCTGCTGGCAGACCTCAGCCAAAGGCAGGTTCACCTACAGCTGGTTCTGCCTGCAGAAGGAGATCAGCTGAAGCCTGGGGCTGTTGCCTTGTGCAAAGATTTCATTACTTACCCCACTGATAGAAGTTAGATTCTATACTCCTTTCCTGTGGGATTTCCCCAGCTGAGAGTGAAGGAGTGAGGATGAATATAAGGGAGGCAGAGACCAAGGTGCTGAGCATGAAGGGAAGTAACCACTCACACTACCAAAGCTGCCTTAGCCCAGCTTTCTGGGACCCCAAATCTATCAGGAATATTTTGGAATCAAAAATTCTTAAGTAAGTCAGAATCTTCAGGCTTAGTCTGGTGAAGAGGGTATTAACTGAGGAGAATCTGACAGAGGGAACACTCTTCCATTGGTAAAATTAATAAGGCAGGAAAATTCTTAAAACTAATTTAATTCCCTCTCCCCTCTGTCAGAACAGTGATTAGTACAAGAGATACAGAATGATTAAGATCCCTGCAGAATAAAAGAATAATATTAAGTCAAAAGATAATAATGACACAAATTATAAGTATAAATGAGACATGAACATGCTTTCTATTAACTTGTGCCATAGCACATTATTATGCTGGTTCGTATTTGTTTCTTTATGGTTTCTAACTCCAGAAGACATATTTCAGTAGCAACCACATGCAAGATACAGTCTGAGAGTAGTGTACTGGCACCTCCTGAGAAGAATCTACCTTCTGCTACACTGTCTGAAATTTTATATACACCAATGAGAATTATTTTTCTGCCCAACATGATAATCGAAAACAATGACATCAGAAAACCTTTACTTTTCCTATTCATCCTTTTTTTCTGTTGACTAAAGGATTTGTTCCCCTACTATGAATGCAAAACCACTTTTGATGCGTTGGAATTGTCCAAAACTAATGGCTGAAGCTGGGCTTTAAATACAGAATAGGCGTTCAGAATGAGTAAGAAAATGTTCTCAACCCTTAAGCTTGATTGGGACATATAAATTAATGTTAGTCAATATCTCAGCTAATTCATTATGTTGGGTACACAACATACCCATGCTTATACATAGAGGGATATCTGGATTTTGTTAAAAACATAACTCCGTGAGCTCATCAGAACAATAGGATCTCACCAGTATCACTGGTCCCTTAACAAGGACAAATCCCTCCTTATGTAAGAAACCAACATTCCATGTGCCTTCAAAAACTATTACTCACACACAACTTTTCAGAGTCAAAAATGACAGTTCACCCTTTCATTTTAAATTTTCCTTTGTGTCCATATCCCTTAGGGAGAATTAATGGGAATATTTGTCTGCTCTCTTGAAATATTATACCAAGAGCACAAAGCCATAAATAGTATACTGTAGTAGTTTTGCATCATCTAAAGCACAAGTTGGCTCTATAACCTAGATTATTTTCCCTTAAAAGATTTGTGAATTCCAGACTGCATCAGTTCTGCACATAGTAAAAATCTGTTTGCTGCATTACTAACGTTGGTATGTACAGGATGATGCCTAAGACAGGAGGGTGCCAAGGCACATCTGATCTCTTATGGTTCTGCAGAATGGCATAAATCATTCACAGGATTGAGAAGGAACAATAGAATATCTCACATTACAAATTGAAAAATTGCACTTGTAGGATAATGCAGATATTTATGCTCATGATTGAATGATTTAAACCATACAACTCCAGCAATTGTGTTTTTTGCAATAACATAGTCACATTTTATTAGGAAACATGGACAAAGCTGCTCTGCAGTAGTTAGTTATAGAGCACTGGTTATTGTAGCCTATTAATATTTTCTGCAAGTTCAATAAGCTTTAAATGTACAACACTGTTTTAAGGAATCTCAGAATGAGCTGTATGTACCACACTACTAAGAAATTAAAGGTTGGCAGCAGCAATTCAAAATTGAATTAACCCTGCCTGCCTCAAGGTATGAGATCAAAATAGCTGAAGCTGGAGTTTAGTATTTCTGGAGTGGATAAGAAATTTTGCAGTAGGAGAAAAACTCATAAAGGAAAATGAAGGAAGAGAGGTTAGAAGGAATCTGAGATCACTTTGAGACTGAGGATAGTGAAGCTCGGGGAAACAGTAAGGCTGGGGGAGCCACACAAGTTTCCAAGATGCAGCTAATGGGGAAACTGGGAACACAAATGGTGAGAAAAAAGGGCCCTGCCTTAGGTGCTGGATTATTTCCTCTAAAAACAACACCACTTTCATTTTTTTCCTTCCAGCCAGCCTCAAAGAATAAATCCAGATCTCTCCCACTAGGTTTGCATTGGCTATATCATTAGGACCATTGGCATTTTGCCCTGATGTGCTCTTTGGCTGTCTGGGAGCCTTCTCCCTGTTAGCAGATCCTCTCGCACCCATTCTCTTTCACATTTGCACCTTCTTTGTTTTAATGCTGGGTTGGCTGTCAGATGCCCACCCAGCTGCTCCCTCACTCCTTCTCCTCAACAGAACAAGGGGAAAATATAAAGTGAGAAAAACCTGTGGGTCAGGATACAGACAGGGAGATCTACCAATGACTGTCAAAGGAAAAGCAAGACTCAGCTGGGGGAAATTAGTGTAGCTTATTGCCAAACAAAACCAAGGTAGGATGGTAAGGAACAGCAAAACACCTTCACTCCACCCCTTGCTACTTCCCAGGCTCAACTTCACTACTTCATTCCTGACTTTTCTGCTTTCTACCTGTCCCATGACTGGCAGGATGGGTGGGGAATGGAACTTTCTGGTCAGTCCATAGCAGCCTCTGTTATTCGTTTAGTGTACTGAACTTCGTAGATGTCAGTAGGGCTCCTGGGTGTGAAATCACCACAGGGGAGAGGACTGGAAAATTAGGTGTAAGTCGAAAACAGAAAACAAAGAGAGAAATAAAAGGTATCATTCCCTGGGTAAATCTGACAGTTATTCTTATGATTTCTTTTCAGAGAGATTGAAAAGTGAGTATCCTAAAAACACATTTCTAGAAAATGAATGAAGGTATGCTGTTCTTTTATGTATTTTCAGAAATGTTCTTGAGAGTGTTACTTCTGTCCTGGCAGGTAAAATGAAAATTAATAAATGACAGTTTTCCTATATTTTCTTCTAATTTATATTTCAGATTAGTTATATTTATTTAATATATTTTTTACACTTCAATTTTATGTGCACTCACAATTGAACAGATGTTCTCCTAAACGTCTGAAACACTCCAGAAGAAACTGCTTTTTTGCACTACAGAATAAATTATAATTGCCAAAAACTAGGGAATGAACTTTATGATTAACCAGCCAACAGCATGAGTACATGTCTGGTTAATTTATGATCTTGAATCCAGGAGAAATATTTCACGAAATTGTTTCACTTTCCAAGGAAAAAGTTTTTGCAGCATGCTGTTTTATAGTTTAAATGCTATTATTTTGTGTTGCACAATGATTGATAAAACTGATAAATCCTGGTAGATTAGACTTGCAGAAAGCCACAAAAAGTAGTTTTCTTCCTGTAACTGGAATGTGAGAAAAACTTGAAGCCTCCAAACAGTAGAAATCTGCTTATGGTGTTTCTAGACTGATTGACCTCTGTTTGTTTTTCTGCTTATTCCAGAAGATTCATAAAACATAATTTCATTACTTTGCTTAGAGTTTTCTATTTGCTTATGTGAGAACCTGGCCAAATGTTCTATTGAGCTACTTTTTAATGAGTTCTATTTCACAAGAAACTCAATATCTTCTTTCCAATAGCAAACAAAAACTGGGTTTGATATTATATTTACCACCAAAATAGCTGCAGCTAATTTAGTTATAGTTAATGGAGTTCATTAATCCTGTATAAATTCTTTAGCTTCCTAAATGTACTACACTAAATAGTGTGCACTTAAAAATATTTAGCTGACAAATTTCAGTAAAATTGAGCATTTAAACTTCAGCCTAGTTTATATAAACTGTAGTTTATGGTTCAAGCCTAAGTTCTGAGTATATAGAGTATATATATCCGGAATAAATTATTTTTAAAAAAGGAAACCAGTGACATTATTTGTATGTTTCATAATATAAGCCATACACTTTTTGGTCTCTGTTAGTCTGGAATTTCCTCTCACATCACTTTTCTCATTCTTTCATAAATTCCTCTCAAATACGCAGATCCATCATGCACTTTTAAATAAGCTTAATCTGATAAACCATTTGCTGAGAAAGAGAGGTAGCTATTTCTCCAAGCAGTCAAGATGAGGAGGAATTTAAATGTTTCATGTAATGTACGAAGTTCAGCATTGAAAACCACACCCATGCGTACACCTTGCATTAATACCTCCTTGTTACAGAACTTTTCACAGAAGAAAGAGCAAAGCACAGATTTTATTTGTTGGAAGGATTCATCTTACATTAAATTTGGTGTATGCAACCCATATATCTTTACAGTCCATACAGCAGTGCCTTTTTACTGAAGAATTATCTGTCATACTACATAATGACCCACACTTTCACAAGTATATTGTATAGATTTTTGTACCAGCACCTCATTGGTTTGTAATCCTTTTTCCTTAAGAGCAGTCATCCTTTTATTATATGTTCAATACTTTGGAAAACAGAAAGG
This sequence comes from Chloropsis cyanopogon, assembly GCA_013400585.1. Lineage (NCBI taxonomy): Eukaryota > Metazoa > Chordata > Aves > Passeriformes > Irenidae > Chloropsis > Chloropsis cyanopogon. The sequence goes on along the minus strand of WEZZ01026066.1, from coordinate 26,246 downwards.
TTATATTGCATTCAAGTTTCTTTTGTGGTCCTTCAAACTGAACAGCCTGAAAACTTTCTACAGCTTACTGCTTATGGTTTACTCTCTACAGATGTTTTCCTATTGTACACTGACAGGTACACTAAACCACCTCTGTTGTGGGTCTTATACCTAAAAATAAAGCAGTGATCTAATACCATTTTTATAGAGTGAGGTGGGGTTTTTTTCCCAGAAGAAAAAGGTTTTTTCCCCAGGTTATGGGGGTTTTTTTCCACATAGAAGAGGTGTGGGGCTGACATTTGGTGGATTTTAGAGAAATCCAGCATCAGCTCGAGTTTTCCCAAGGAAAAACATTTTTCCTCTGAAGAGAACAGCCTTGGAGGCATTTCATGGTCTCAGGAAAGACTGATAGATGGTTTTGTAAGCACTTCTCATTCTCAAAATAACAGGTGCTGTTTGTTCACTTTAGTTTACCATTTCCTCGTGTGTGTTTTCAAAATATGCTCTCTCTATCTCAACCAATGGTGGTAGAGAGGCGTCATGTCATTTAACCAATCAAGTAGCTGTTAGCAAAGGACCCTATATAAGGATACATTGTTCTAATAAAGTTTAAACCTTCTGATTCAGGAATTTCTTGGAGTCTCCTTTCCTCATTCTATGCACAACAGCAACAGAAGAGGTAAGATCATCTTGGTCAATGGTAAACAAGAACTTGGGTTAGGTTTGGTGGAGTTTGGGGGAGTTCTGCTATACCAACTCTACAGACAGGAGAAAAGATTTTTTTTATATTAACAATAAGCCATGACATCAGACTAACTCCCACTTTTGATGCTATGTCCACAAAATATCTTTAAAGCTATTTTTTCAGCTGCTGCCTAATTTGGCAGGTTCTTCGTCCACATAAGCACTGATGTTTTGACATTGCTGAAGTTCTGCTTCCATTTACATTAGAAATTCCTTCTATTTTGACATCACTCATAGAGTTAGATATATCCCAGATTAAGCACTTTTTGTACATGCTCACCATTGAACACGATCCACAGGATCTTAGAGCATTGTCCTGATCCCTTCCTATCCATGAATCTAAATTCCAGGGCTCACAGCATCTTCTCAAACTTGACCAAATTCCAGCAGTTTAGGCTTCACTTCCACATAAATTTCATCTTAAATTGACTCAAATTCACATGCAAACTGACTTCTGCAGTATTTTGACAAGCTAAACATACAAATGCAATCATGAAAGTAAATCCAAGCAAAATATATCAAATACATGTTAATAAAGTTATTTGTTATATGGATGAAAGTGATATGTGAATTTAAATGATTGTTTGCATGTCTACAAGTACTGTTTCCTGTTAATCTCAGGACCTCCCTCCATTGCAGAACTGCAGTAACCACTTAGGGATAACCAGAAATAAGTGTCATAAGTGTCTGTAAACCAGAATTCATTGTGTCATTTTGGAAGACAGGAGAGGTTACAAAAGTTAATAAAAATTATTACAATTCCACCAATATAGGAGATATAGTGGATATTTTCTTCTCTTGTCCTGGGAAATGTGATGCTCTGAAAAGATGTCCTGCTCATTGCCTGACTGCTATTGCTTCCAGCCTCCGAATTCCCTCTATTTTCATGCTCCACAGAGAAGACACATAAGGTATTGTGACTACCATATGTTAAAAACTTGGTGATTCCACACATGCACTTGNTGTGTCATTTTGGAAGACAGGAGAAGTTACGAAAGTTAATAAAAATTATTAAAATTCCAATATAGGAGACATAGTGGATATTTTCTTAGTTGTGGCTCTCTAGTCCTGAGAAATGTGATGCTCTGAAAAGATGTCCTGCTCATTGCCTGACTGCTATTGCTTCCAGCCTCCGAATTCCCTCTATTTTCATGCTCCACAGAGAAGACACATAATTGTGAACTACCATATGCTAAAAACTTGGTGATTTCACACCTGCACTTCCTTCCAGGGTCTTAATCACAAATTGAGGCAATCTTGCAGAACACACTGAGACCAAAACCAATTGAAAATATATGTCTCTATACAATTTTCTTATTAAAATTTTGCAGAAGATATTAAGACCATGGAAGTGAGTAAAACCATAACAGAGAATTAACAACATCTGAACAAAATCTGACATTTTGGGTAATTTTTCTTCTTTCTAGGTTTAGATTGCTGTAGCACATCCATGAAAACTCAATGTTCTTCAAAGTTGTCCTAGTTTAGCAACTGTGTTATCTGGCATAAAAGCTGATTCTATCTTCTTAAGGTCGTATGAGGAATAGCAGCATTTTTTTTCTCAAAAGGCTTTGAGATCCTTCAGAAACTTCGGAGGAGGAAACTCTGGGGAGGGAATTTAACCTCTTCATCTGAGATGAGAAGCTGGAATTAAAAACTTTTTATTAACCTTGTTGTCACAGTTCCTCCTCAAGTCTAGCAATAAGTATCATAATAGGTTGGATTTTTTTTTCTTTTTTTAATTTAAAAGCTCAGTTTTTGAACCTTTTCTGTAATCTGACAGATATAGTTTGCATTTTTTTTATACATAGTCCAAGGCCATGTGTTTCAAGCTCTGGGATATTCTGTTTGTCATAAAGGAAGAAACAGTAACTTTATCATTCTGTTCAATGGAATAATCTTTACAACAGGAACCAAAGCCTACGTCTTCTCCACATTATCAAAACGACTTAAATGTCAAATTACAGCAATAGTACACTTACTTGGTCTAGTTTTGAGACTTCTGCAAAACATTCTAGTTGTTATTTTCTTACAAAAGTGAGGCAAGTGTTCCCCAACTGAAATTTGAGTATTAACCTCTTTTGTGTAGTAAGGCATGTGTTTGTCCCACAGGAACAGATGAGCCAAGGCTGATTCATCTGTCCAGGAGAATTATTCCTGCAGGTTCAAGATTCATGGGAAATAATTTACACTTCTGGTCATTAGGGCGCTAAAAAATAGTCTGTAATATAAAAAATAAGCATAGAATGATTCAGCTTTTTCACTACTGCCTAGCTAAGGCCTTGAAATAAATGATTCCTTGGTTCATCTTAATGGGAAGCAAATTTGAAATCATAATTAAAATGTGTGCACCCTCCTTTCCAGCCATTCAAATAATGATTGAAGAGCATCAAAATAAAAGCAGAGGTCACAGAGGTCACAGAGGTTATGATGATGTGATTTTATCATGAGTGCATTTTGGTGTCGTATGTAACTGGCCTTGGATTATGAGTGGTTTGAGAGAGCACAATCACTTATTTTTCAAGCTTCGTAGGGCATAAACTTCCAGAACCATCTGACTTCTACTCCTAGTTGTCTGAATTTAAATGAAAATGAAGAAAAAACATCATTGGAAGTAGCACTCTTATAGAGTGCTTTAATTTAGAGGCAATTTGTGTAATAATTTTCGTTGTCTCTAAGAACCCATGCTATATTTAGACTATGAGCAGTTTGCATTTCACATACAGCTAATGTACTCTCCTTCCAAGGTATAACTTGTTTTTTACATTAAGTGTGTAAAGATAAACATTTTGATATGCAGAAAAACTTCTGAAAGATTTGTCTGTGCTATGATATTTTTATAATGGCTTCATCTGTAGATAACGTATATGCACGTATGTTTCAACTATGTATTTTCACTAGACCTATTCTATTTCTGAAGCAGTAAAGTGAGTATTTTATAGAAATGTGAATTACAAGCAACAGAATCCAGTCATCTACCCAGTTATCTATAGTGATGCAAGATCAAGTATATTTAGCACAGCCCTTACACATCTGTTCACGTCTTCCTATTATCCGACAGGTTTAAGCAAATTGAAAGTGGATTCCATTTTTCAAAAACTACTAAGTAGATTAAACACACACATAAGAAACAGAGTCAATTTTTGCAATCATCTGGCATTTTATAATTGACTATTTTTAGTTTTTATATAGAGAAATATGTTTTTTGAAAGCAAATGTATTTACAAAATAATTTGATAATTTCCTGTGTTATCATCTTAAAAATTAGCTAAGACTTAAAACTGAGACATTAATTACCTTAGTAACTTCGTGTTCACTTGTTACGGTGATGCCTTAAACCTGGGCTTAGAATTGAAAGCCACACACAGTTAGAGGGGAAAAAGGGATTTTACCTTGGTTTATTGAGATTTTCAGGTAGAAGCACTTCTGCAGCAATGCTCCCCCTGGGTCGATGCACGGAAATCCAACAGGCCCCCCAACCCTCCCTGTATTATATCACAGATCGTGGATATTAGCATACCTATCACAGGCCCCCCAATGGGAGGCTGAGAGAAGCCCCCTCGTGGGGCATGCTCCCCTCCCCACCCCGCCCCGGGGTAGATCTCCCTTAGTTTACAGAACATGTTCTGGAGAGGACTTTGGGCCTTGGGCCCTGACACCTAAGCTTCATGAAAAGCTGAGAGGTTTAGTCTCTGGGCCTAAGCTAGTTATCAAACTAGAAACCTACAGGAATGTGGGCCAAAAGCCCCTAGAATGTCTAAGGCTACACAAAGGCATATATGGAAAAGGGGATATGAAAGAAATATATAAAAAGTAAAAATCCATCAGGCATCAACAGCACTGTAAATAGCAGGCAATAACATTCCAGTTAACCCTATAGGTGTTGGCTACAGGGACAGGCTCTTCTGACCCATTTAATAGACCCTCAGGAGAATTGACACAGAAGAAAAGACAGGAATAATTTATTATTTCAGGAAAGCTGCTTCTACTATAAATACATCTAGGAATTCTTGCTTACACCTCAGACTCACATACTGATATTTAATTAGCTACTATAAAGCAGAAACATCAATATCTGCAATTTTAGAAGAGTAATTAGTTGTTAGGCAGACTGTCCTTTTGTTTGTTCATAATTCAGCCTCTCTGCCTATCATTTTCTCTCTGCAATAACTCTGGAAAAGACCTTTTAAGAAGCTAAATTCCAATGATTTTTCTAAGTGACTGTCCTGGTTTAGGGCAAATTTGGGAGGAAAAACCTCCAAAGGAGTTCCTCTAGAAAGCAGATTCAAGCAGCCTCTACCCCAGCTGGTTTGGGAAAATATTTCCTTAGAGAAAAGTGGAAAAAACCTGTTTAATTAAAAGGCATTTACTAGCACCAAAAAAAAGAAAAAAAAAAAAAAGAAAAAAGAAAAAAAGAACAATATTAAACAATAAAAGCTCTCACTGCTCTGAAGAGACGACAAACTCAGAAAGTCCCCTCGGTGGGCTGTGGCTCAGCTCACTCAGTCGTTATCGGTCCCTCCCGCGCTGGAAATGCCGCGGCCCAGGCCCAGCCCAGTGGGGCACAGGTGCGAGCTGCCGGTGCTCTGCTGGGTGTTCAGTCCAGAGCAGGTTTAAACAGGTCCAAGAAAAAGAAAAAAACACAGTCCAGGGAACTTCTCTGCATCAGCTAGCTAAAAACTAACTAAAAGCAAAGGAGAGCTCTGTCCCGCTGTCTGTCCATCCGCAGACAGCACAGTCCAGGAAAAGGATGCCAGGAGAGCAAGTGCAGTTTCTGATAACAAACCTTGTGCTTCTTCTCCCCCACTTCCCTCTCTGAACCAGTCATTAAGGTGCAAAACTTATTTCTGGGCTAAACAGACAGTTGGGGATATAAGCATCATAAAGTCACCCCAGGACAGCGACAGCACATTGTAATGCAAGCTGAATTATCACTAATACAACTTCTGGCAATGTTTAATAATTTCAAAGATGTTTTCATCACAAATGTTTTGAACACTCTGATGCAATGGCCTGGAAATAAAAGACCAGTTCTATGTGACAGTTTTCAGGAAATTGCTTGATGAAAAATATTACTTATATTAGTCCTTTTAATAGCTTATAAACTATGAACATCTAGGAAAACTCTTTACACTCTTCAGCATAAATTGAAGCTATGCATAATGTCTGGATGGCAAGAAAACAGATGATCTGTGATAACAGTTCAATCAAAACTGCATAAAGTCTAATGGTGCTCTTAAAATACAATATGGTTTTCCTAATGGCAGTTCCACCCCTGATGTGAATTTCGGATAGATTAGCTTTCTGACTAGAAACAACTGAATTCTTGAAACTAAATCTCAGAATTTAAATGTTTACATAGTAAACAATCCACAGTCAGCTACGAGGCTATGGAACACTTGTTTTCACAGTCCATCAGTTCACTCTAGCTATCTCTTAATGTGTCAGAAATTTAGGTGACAAAGTACTTACTCATTTCAATTGAGACTCTCAGAGGCTTTCAGGTTTCTTAATCCTTAGAAAGCTCCTTCTGCTTATATGAGATAAAGTAATGATCCCTCATAACTATCAACTTTGCCTCTTTGTCCATCTCTGTAAGAAGATGGATAGTTTTTTCGTACATTTTCCTCTTATGAAAAATCCTTGGCACTATTTCTATAAGGTCCATTTAAACTGTCTTAGCCATAAAACAAAGATTTTTGTTCTGGCAACAAATTTTCTTTCAGAGAATGAAATTAAGAGCAAGATTAATCTTTTATAGTTAACACATGGAACAGGAATATAAAGTTGTCCCTCCACCTTTGGTGACCTGACAGTAATGTTTGGCAGTGACAGCAGGATTTTTACTTTAGGATCAGCTGATTGTACAGTTTAATTCTGAAGTTTGGACAATTTCATGGCAGAATAAATGCAGGACTGGAGCAAGTTTGAATGTTTTCAATTCACTTCCCCCATTAACACAAACTTGTGTCATCTCACTATCACTGCTTAGTATACATTTTGTCACCCTGCTCTAAGTTGATTCCTACATCTTTCAGGTGTGCAAATGAGATTCAGAGCTTGATGGAGAGCTATTAAATGCCACTGTCATGAGCAACAAGACTGCTGACTGACTATACCCTGAGTGCTCATTCTCACAACCTGTGCAAATAACAGTGAATTGGATTTCCTCTGCATGCTCACCTTTTGAAATGATTAATGATCTTAGAAACAACACTTTTCCTGGTAAGCCATCAGCCATTAGTTATGACTAAAGAAAGCACATGTTTACAGCTGTAGAGAAATTTTGTCCTCAGGATACCTCACTAGTGGGAACAGACAAAATTTTCAGGAAACCACAAATGCCCAGGGAAACCTTCAGAAAATAAAAGAGATGGTTTTTGACAAGGAGAGTGGAATTTTGCAGACAAATTAAATCTGAAAAGTGTCTGCCAGGGAGCAACAAGAGCAGAAGTTATGAGTATGTAGCTCTGTTATGACCACAACTTTAATGACTCAAGCTCTTCAGAGTGTACCATTACCTAAAATATCATGTGGACAGGACCTCCATGTAAGTAATGATAAGTATAGTGAGGATGACAAACTAGTTAACAGATAGCAGCCTTAAAAAAGCGAATGTGTTTTAAAATGTTTGCATATTGCACATCATGGCAATCATCGACCCCCAAGGTTAGCAGTCCCACTCACATAGTTCAGCCATAATGAAACAGCCATGTATTTTCTTAAGTGAAAACAAAAAAAGCCTAAAAACACACAGAGATGTTAATATTATAGGCAGTAATTAAGAGGCACACAATTATGTTTCTAAAATCAATAGAATTAAATTTGTATACCAGAAATAGAGGTTATATCTTAGATGAAAATATTTTCACTCTCAGATCTACCAGACTGCGGATCCATGTATTAACTCTGGACCTGCTTCAAGGATAAAGAGAGAATTCCCATCTCTTTGGCTGCTTCCTGTGGCTGATAAAATCAAATGGAAAAAGCCTTTAGAGAAAATGCACTGGAGTTTTCAGCTCATTTTCTTTCTTATAATCCCTTTCTACACCCTTTTTCTGCTGTTAAGAGTGACTATTGAAGGAAAAAAATAGTTTTACTGTCGCAAAAACGCTTCCTAAGAAAAGAGGTAAAGGCAGATAAATGCAACTTGAAAGACATTTGGCAAATGCATTTCTGTTTCTAATATTAGCCTGACATTAAAAAGGATAATGGAATATGTCCAAAATGTCCCTTCTCTCTTTTTGATGATATAACTCTGAACAGGTTGGCAGATAATGAAGACTTAAGACCTTCCAAAGTAACTTCTTACGTGAATGCCTCTGAACACCTTTTATATATTCCTAAAAATGCAAGGGAGAACTAGCTGGATCAAAGATAGACATCTATGCCTATCAAATACTGCTGACATTCAGCCACACATATCTGGGAATTAAAGTTTTCTAACTGCTAAGTAAAAAAAAAAAAAAAGTTAGTAGAAAAAAAAAATAATAAAATGTTTAATTAAACATTATTTTCTTGCATAAAAAAAAGAAAACCTTGAAAATGGTCTTAAGGAGTCATACATTTGATTGAAAATGTAAGTACAAACCTTCATTTTCTACAATAGCCAATAGTTGAGGATTTTGTTCATTTGATCTGTCTAAGACTATTTTCATTTCATTATTTCTCCCAAGTGTTAGTGGCAATAGGGGTTTCAGTCTGATGTTGAAATTAAAATATTTCTTACTAAATGCTACATATGGTATTGTAATTAGCAGAGCTAAATGAAATATTGCATATAAGGCAAATTAAATCCTATGCTATGAAAATCAGTAACAATTTAACCATTAATTTCAATATTGCTAGCATTTTTTCTCTTAAACATACATTCATATGCAATCATAAAGCCAATAATTTTTAATCATGTTTTAATAAGTGCATGCTAAAAGTTATGTGGAATATAATTGAGCAATAAATAGCACATTGTATGTATGGCCAAGGCTTTTCATATTAAGTTAAATCATTAGTATAAATGTGAAACACAACTTGGATTAATCCGCTAAGAAGAATCAATATGTATAATTGCAAAATAATCTAATAGTATCCATTAAAATAGAAGCAAAAATTGTTCTAAGTAATTTACAATATAATTAATAGACATTGATAAAAATATTCATATTGTCTATAAATTTTTGAGATGAAAATACACTGATTCTAAAATACTTTGGCAATTCTTTGTTTTAAACTGCCCATCTCCCAGTCATTCTCATTGATACCAGTGATAATAGTTTAAAATAGTAGCCTCAAAAGTTTTAGAGGCTCACTGGAGCTTTCATTCTGACTGAGTTCACAGCTCTAAAAAGAAAATGAGAAATCTCTTCAGACCATTTCTCTGTAAAGTTCTGAGAAAAGAATTTTCAGTTCTATTTTCCAGAGTGTGATGTTTTCTCTACTGATGTTCAAAGTCATCTTTGGATTAGATATAAATAAAAGGCACAAAACTTTTAGCTGTGCAAAGAGATAAAAAGATTAGATAAGACAAGATGACTATGAAGAAACGGATGTGAAAAGAACTGAAAGTAAGTGGTCACTCATTGAACTCTGAGTTCTGTAAAGCAATCAGCTGATATCAATAAAGTTAGACCTCTGCATGGACCTGTCATCACAGTGCTCTTCCCTAATGTTCCACTTTTTTGGAGTAATGATGTGCATCATTAATGTGTGACAGAAAAATTAGGGGGCTGTGGTTCCCTCACCTCTTGGCCCTTCAGAGTCATTGAAACTGTCTCCCTTCATCAAGGATACCTAAGTATCCTCTCACTTGAAATTCAGGCTGAGAAAAATTCAAAACAGCCGAAGACAAGTCAAGTCACTTTTCCAGTGTAAGTTCAGGGTTCATTGAAGCCTTCACAGGCTGAATGTCACACTCTGGAGTTCCTCAGAAAAAGCAATCTCCTTTAAACCTCAACAGGCCCAGTTTACACGAGAAGCATGCTAGCATATTTTATCCAGTCCAGGATCAAGGCATCATTGCAGACACTTTGTGAACACAGAAGAGAAACCCAATTAAACCATAAATATACCCACAAACCAGGGAGTATCTGCTCTAACACAGAATGATAGGCCCACTGATGGGCATGTTACAGGTAAACCAGCAGATAGTAGTGCTTCTATACTGTCAGTAGCTGAACACTCAGTTTCTCAGTGCACAGCTAATCTCCTAATCTTTCCAAAATGCAGATGGAATGAAAGAAAACTTACTTACCCATTGTTTTCTGATCTGTAGAGAAGTCAGTTTTGCCTAGATCTTCAGACGCCTATTGGAATAAAAGCTGAGTACTTGATTTACTTTGAGGACTTAAACATATTCCTGTTGCATCCAGCTATTTTCTTTTCTATATCTCAAGACTCACTCTTATTAAAGTCTTATCTTGTTCTAAGTCCCTCTTGTGGTCTAAAATCGCTGCAGCCCTTATTTTCACAATGTCCTTTACAATAGTCTAAAATCTCCACAAATGCGATTGTGTTCTACCTTACATTTACCTGGAAGATAGAGACCCTGTAGAGTTCTCTGCAGCTGCATCTCTTTCTTCTAATTTACAAACAAGGCAATTACCGCCAGAAGATACTGCCTTGTTTCCTAGGAAAGCTAGAAATGAAAGGAAGAATGCTTAAGTCTGCAAGTCACTATCCTCTCACTTAAACAACTAGAGCAAACAAGTCTGATATTCTTATGTCGTGTAACCTTGCCATCACAGGTTGATTATGTAGACGAAACTACAAAGACTCTTAGCCTGTTCAAAACTAAGCCAATAAAAATGTTTCTGTGAAATTGTCTCTGAAACTCAGACACACCATTTGCTACGAAACTCTATTTGAATACCTGTGTACTATTGATATTCTTGTCTCTAAATATTATGATTACCCAATATGTAACATTTATCTGCCAGAATTGTAATGGAAAACTGGCTTTTCTCCTTCTCTTAGAAGACTCTTATGTGAGTTTGAGCTGACACATAGAGGGCTGATATTTTGTAATTTATAGTAGATAAATTCTCTGGGATGTCAAAAAGAAAATGTAATTGAAGATATCCCCTAGCTATATTGCTTTACCTTGTGTTATTGACATGCTTGCAGCCTATTCAATGTTCTTTCATCTAACAGTGTTAATTTTAAAGGCAAATTGAATCTTTTTAAAATTCTATTTGAGTAGCCAATTAGACGGAGAAATTTTGCTTACGGCTTCTGCAAGAATCTCTATAAGGTGTCCCTATGTTAATACCTTCCCACATTGATTGCATAATGCAATATGACATTTTGTGTTAATAGGCTTTTATTAAGCTGGATTCAGAGGTTGCATCTCTTGAAGATTAAAGAAGTTGTATAATGAAGTTTTCTCAGTTTGTTGGTGTTAGAAAGAATATGGAGATCTAGTTGTGAAAAAGGATGGCTTTCACCCATTTTGCAGCTGGCAGTTACTTTTTATAATTTTTAACTGTTGTCAGACCCAGAACAAACAGATGTGGTTTCAATAAAATCAGAAGCCTATCTTTAGTTGCTATTTCAGTAATCAATGAAAGTTTTCATTCCATTGATGACAAATCTATGCTTTCTTTTATTCATTAAAAGCCAGCTATAAAATTAACTTACATATCAACTGCAGTATTTAACATAACATACATTTAGAAATTCATTAAACGCCGTTCAAATCAACTTTACAATTCACATTTCCAACATATAACTGTTCTAAACTATATCCCATGGATTACTTTTGGCTTCAGCATAAGAGCCTTAGCTATGGTATACATATAAAAGGCTTCATTTCCCATGGCAGCAAGTGGAACATTGCACTGGACATCATAAGGACAAAGTGTTCCTTGCAGAATAGAAGGAAAAGACTAACAAACTAGTCAGTCAAGTACCACTGAAGGGCAATTTGTTGGCCCAGCTCAATGCCTGGAAAGAGTTGGGTGCCTCCAAAAAATAATCTCCCTGATACTCTGAATTAACATCGCATATGGACCTTTGCATAGAGGGCCAAGAAAGTAATAGATTCTTCAAACTTATTCTTCAAGGTTTGGAACTACACAGACATGGTTTTAGTTATAATGGATATACAGTGCAGAAGCTCCTTCCGGGAAGCTGTTATTTGAAGGATTATAAACAATTATTTATCAGCTGTCGCCACCTGTCTGGCTGCAGGGCAGCAATTGAGCCTTGATGTCGCCTGCCCATGGGGACACCAACCATCGTCGGCAATGAAAGAGGTGGGAATGACTGAGGGTTGATTAGAAGCTCCTCTATTAGAGCATCAGATGTAATCACATTTAGGAAGATCAATCTCAGAAGACAAAATAATGCAGAAGACATGCCAATATATACCCTTGGCTAGAGCGCTTCCATGTCCTATCCAACCAATCAACAACTTTACTACCCTGTATGGAAACATAGCTTACCAATCACTAACAATGTGACCTGATATGAAACTACAGGAAAATATTACATGTACCTTTCCTACTCTTCTGACTTTTCTCTGGAGTGATAAGGTACAATTGATGATTTATTAGAAAACTTGTTTGCTAATAATCTAAAAATTTATAATTCTCTCACTAAAATTTATATCTAAGGGAATGAATTTTTTAATACAGGATGTCATTAGGGGACTACCTAAAGATTTGGGTAAATTTGTTCTGTTGGATACTAAAGGGGGTCTTTCAAAACCAAACTACTTCAGTTTCTTGATAATCATGGACATGTGTCAGTAGAAAAAAAATTAATTTTGAAACTTCTATTTCTAGAAGTCAGGGGCTGATCCCTCTGCCTTCCTGCCGCATCTGGTATATTTAAAACTTTTTAAGCCAATGAGAGTTAAACTGCTGTTAATAGCTCAGTTGTGTCTCTTTTCATAACAACTACAATTACATGTCATTTATGAGTTCTGAAGAAATGTAGTATTTACAAGATAGTAATGAAGTTTGTGAAATTTAAAAATACATCAAAGTTAGCCATCAATATCAACCACTACTACCACCTATGTCAACATAAGGCGCTTCTGCTGTTTGCTTTGAAGCAAGGTAAGATCTGTGTGGAGGAATAATACATATTCAGGCAACAGACTGAATGTTGCTGAGGAAAAAGCAGATAAGTTGGCCGAAGCACAAACCCTTATTCAGGCATGAGAAAAATTAACATCTTTCCAAACTAAATATAGACTGAAAACATTGAGTCCAACACTGCCTGGAAGAAAAGTTGGCTGAATATTAGAAGTTGGCAGAATATTAGCTGAGCGATAGTTGATAAAGTGGTCATTTGTGAGAAGGAAAAAGAAAGGATGGCAATTTATTGCTTGTGGAACTAGAATGGGCTAACCTGGAAGGCAGAGAAAACTATAGCATGTCATAAAGCCATTTTTTTTTCACATCTAGTACTGTGTGGGTAATCTTAGGTACTCAGCACTGTTTTTTCTCCCTGAATCACTTTACTCCTCTGCCTAAGGAATTTCAGTATTTCATTTCCCTAGAAACTTATTACCTTAGACTTTCATGTCCCCCACTGCCTTGTTTACGTAGGATGCAGTCATTTTTATTCTGTTTTGCAAGTTAAAACTATATTCCTGAACAGACAGGTGCCATGGTGGGGCTGTCCTAAACTAAGTGGTTTTAAAAAGCATCTTTTTTCATATGCTATATATAGTGAATGTATTACCTAATTTTACTTAATGTAAAATATAAATGCAATTTGTGTATCTGTGTGTAGTTGACAGTGATGATGTCTGTTTTTCAGGAAGTGATTACCATGCCATGTTCTGTATCAGCAAAGATATTCTCAGGGACTTTCCAATTTACATGTTTAGGTAAGCTGTTTAGGTATTAGCCTGGGAAGGAGGAAGATATCCTTTCCTGTCAAGAACAGCTCAGAAGAGCTTGGGAATGGAAATATTATGCCCACATGCTGAGATAAGTAGGGACAGATTTTGACTGAATAAACATAGTCACATTCACACTTAGCCCAACTACTTGAATCCTCTAAGCATAGGTCCAAATTTCTCCTTCAACATATTCCTCAGCATACTCACACCCATGCCCCAGGCCATAGTTTTTTATTTAGGCTGAACTCACCTACATCCACACTAACACTCAATGCAGTACAGCAGAAATGGTGTTGTAAAGCACCATGGTGTGACCAGACATCCTTAATGTGTGTATTTCAGGGAAACTCTTTCTGAAAAAATTTTGGCCCCATTGGTTGAAGGCCTGTTGGCTAGAATTCATTAGGTGTGCTGTCTATGTGGCTCAGTGTCATTTCAAAGAGGTCAAATTTGCATGCACTGATATTAGTGTAAAGCAAAGAATGATATATAAGAATGATTGGAGATTTATTTCTGACGTGTAATTATGACCTTATCTGGAACAGTAAGAGAGGTAAAAATGTTGTGTAAATATTCCACTCTAGCTAACAGGACTTAGAACAGTAAACAGGTGATAATGAAAAGAAAATTCAATTTATGGTGATACCGAAGGTGACACTCTGCCATTTGACAGTAATTTTAGTGATTTGGGAGTCATTAGTTTCCTGGTTAATGAGGAACTAGAAGAATCATTATATTCTTACCCTGTTTGCTTCCAAGAAGTGGCCTAATTATGAAATTTCTTTTTTTTTATATAGCAAGCTTATTTTATCCTTAATTTTGAAATTAAATTAACCAATTTAATCCATTTCCAAATTAACTTTGAAAGTATTGTATCTTAAACCCAGTGGAAATAAACAGTATAAAAACTAAAAGTTATTTATTTTTGAAAGGAATTTATAGCTGTGATAGCTAGATCTAACAAAATTCTCTTGTGCTGTTTGTCACACTGCCATGACTAAGGCAAGTAGTTGCTGGATGTCCCTAGGTGAGAGAATGTGCTGTGAGAAGATCTCTGTAAAGAGGGGAAGGGGTAGAAAGGGGGAAGAAGTTCCTAAAGAAAGGGGAATTGTTTCTTAACCCACTGCAAGAGGGTGTTGACATACATATGGACATTGATGTGTATATTAGGAAAAGGTATGGACAATGTGGAAAGACAGTGACACTAAGGGTAGAAACAGCTGAGGACTCCAAGCAAATTTCTTGCTATACTTATGGCACTGAAAGAGAAGTGGGCATTCATCTCAGCTTGTCTCTGCTAGTGGATTAAGGAATGGTTATGGTCAGGAAATACAGCTGTTCTGAACAGCAGCTTTTCATACAGCTGGGATAATGTGGTTAAAGACCACTTCTGTACTTGTTTCTGCATAGTACCAAGTATGGATGCTTAGGCTATCTGAATTTGCTTTAATTTGTTTAGCAGTGATACCCGTGATGGGTACATTAGTTCTTTCAGCCTTCAAGCAAAAATTCAGGCTGACAACATGAAATGTCTCTGCCAGAAGGCAGTCACCACCAGCTCTTCTGTCTAGTGCCAACTAGTCTACCTCTTACCCCTGCTGCAACCATATATGTGACATACTGCTAAGATATAGCCTGGATGTGTTTCTCTCGGATGACGCCAGACTCACTCATTCTGCCTGTAACATAAAATCATAGAACCTGAGTTCCCTACAGAAGAGCTTTCAATGTACAGAATAAAATTCTTTTGGATGCAGTACCCAATCTATATCCCTCTGTTTGATTAGCTTAGAGATTTTTTTATTCATATCATCACATTTTTATTAGAGAAAAAAAAAAGAACAAAAAAAAAATCTCCCCAGTATGATCTCCATCTATTTCAACGGCTATTTTTACCTTTTGTGTGCTTTTTGTGTGCATCTCTGGGAATCAAAGGCAACATTAGAATGGAAAACAGCTAATAATTATTACATGGTGACAGCATTGAAAAATAATTTTGTTGTTCAGACAAATCAATACTGAATAATTGTATTTTGAAAGGTAAAATAACTTAAAAAAATATATATAAAAACAACAAACCCAAGCCAAAGCAAAACAGCTCTCCAAACGTGTCTCAGAAGTTTTTACAAAAAGAACAAGTTGCATGTTTTAATGTTTCAAGAGGAAGATTTCATTAACGAAATGCACATTTAACTATCAATCTTTCAAATGGTATGATGCTCAAGATACAAAACTATTCAAACTCATTAGTAGGGTGCAGCTGTTTTATGTACTTTTAAACTGTAGCCTAAATTGATTGTGCCTTTTTGTATATAAACCAGATGTCCATTCATTATTAAGGCATCTCTGTGTTCTTCTTAGAAAAAGATAATAAAAATGAGCAAAGAAGAGCTTTTAAGTCAGAACCTTTCAAAAGCATTACTTTAAAGAAATATAAAAGAAGAAAAGAAAATGTAAATTAGATAACTATAAAAATGGGAAACACACACAATCTGCATTAAATTTAATCTGATTCATGGCAACTAATTTTATAAGCTTTCAGTTGACTCATTAATATCAGTGTATATTGTTTTATTAATAAAAAAAAATTCTTCTACCTTTGTTTCGTAACAAGAAGGATGACACTGTGAAAATACTAACCCCTCACTCTCCAGTAGGAATTTAAAATTTAATTGTTATGTATTACTTCAATCTTGGTAATCTGAAAACAAGGCCTTGAATCTCTCAACCTTCATTAAAAAGGATTAGTGGTATTTTATTAAAACATCCTTTTCCCCAGATTCCAAGTTAAAAGCATGAATTTGTTTTTGGTTCTCCCAGTAATCAAAACCAATTGCAAATGTGCAAGTACAGTTCAATTAATTCATGCTTCTGGTTCATGGAACTGCAAGCAGAAGACAAGGCTTTAGTTTTTATGCAAGATCATAATTGTAATCTCATCAAAATTTCTCTCTGCTTTTCCTTTACCGAGGAGGAGAAATGATTGTGGTGTGACCCAATTTAGATTTGAAAACTTAGTGATAGATTCCAAACACTTGTTTGCTGAGCTATCATTTTGTGCTAATCCTTTTCCTGTTAAGTGATGGATGCCTGCTGAATAATTTAACAATTCAATAAGGAATATTTTTGTGAGCCTCGGGTCCATTCTGCTCTGGAACAATGCCTTGACACTTGGCAAGATGCTATCCATGGGGTCAGGGACCACACAGCCCAATCATGCTTTGACTCTTCTGAAAAATTCACTGCTGCTTTCTCCAATAACACAAAATTTCTTTGTCTGTTGAGGAATACTCAAGATGAAGCTGGGTGAAGGAATGGCCGCATGAGCAATTGCTAGAAGGCTTGAGCTCCTCTGTTGTGGAAGACACGTGCTGGGGCCATGGGCCCCATGCAGGCCTGATCCTGACCCAGACTCATGAATGTGCTGACACATCCCAGCTGGGTCTTGGTGCTGCTTTGATCCAAAACAAAATGCACCCCTCCCTTGGATTAGGGAAAATGAAGATCTGCAATGAGAATGTGGGATTGTAGTCACAACAATTCCAGTGGTACTTCAAAGACTTGTTTTGCACTGAGTGCACACACCTCAGTTCCTCCTCATTTAGACTCTTGGAGAAAAAAAGGTGTAAATTCTGTTGCTCAATCCATTTCAGAACTGTGCTGAAAAAATCCAAACTAATGCATTGTACACAAGGGAATGAGTCCAATGAAAACAAACTACATTTTGTGGATAACATTGAAAGAATAAGGAGCTGTAAAAAGCATAATAGGTCTTTCTCATATATCATTTCTGCAATTGTATTTACCAAAATGTCTTTTAATTAAAAAAAAAAAAAGGAAAACAACCATTCTAAAGGTGAAATGAAAAATGTTCATACTGTACTAATAATACACATTGAGAAAATTACCAGCAAAGGCTGATAACTACTGTCTGTGGATTGCTGAAAGGTAAAGAGAAATGCATTGTTATACCCCTAGGATGTAAGAAAGAAGAAAGAAAAAGACTATTTCTGTTTTGTTTATGTTGACAGTATCATTAATTTTTTTTTAACTGGATGCTCACATTTTGATTGAAGTTTGTACTGAGCAGGAATTTTAATTTGCCTACATTGACTTTTCTGATTAATAAAAAGTCCTTAAGAAAGAAGTAATTGTGTTTTACCAGTTCATATCTTTGGTTAGGTTTGCTGAGTTCTGATAGCTACATTGTAAGCAAATTAATAGAAAAGTTTAAAACAAATCAATACCACCACCTTTATCTTTCCTCTTTCTATTTCCTTAGAACTGAAATTTTGCTATTTTTCCTTGAAAACATGTTGCAATTTCATTCCCAGTTAATCCTCTGAAACCACTGTACATGAAATTAAAATCATATTCTCACAATGAATAGAATATGTAGTTTCATTGCTACTTGTTCACGTATAATTAACCAAAAAAGAATACAATTTTCACATGATCAATCTACAAGGCTGAATAAAGCAGGAAGCAAAAAACAAGCCAGGTTCAAGTTTTATATTCTTCACTGATTTTGGTTCATATTTTCATATATGCCATATTACAAACCTAAAGTTATACCTTAAGAAGAAGAGAAGTAGGGAGAAAAGCAGCCATCTGAATTATTTATCATACAGCATTATCTTGCGAGATTCATCATTTAGGGACCCCAGGGATTTCTTTAGCAGGGAGAGGGGGCTAATTTAAAACATTAATGAGTAAATGGGATTTCTTTATTTCCAGATTGAAAGAAAGGACTGAATGCTTTTATTATCTATAGATTTTAGGTTAAATTGGCTTTGAGGTTTTCTGAGTCTTACTATTTTCTAATGGGACTTGAAAATTCAATGGGACTTGAATTTTGTTGGTCCTACTCTGTCTGCAGCTGGGAAATGCAACTCAATATCAATGAGATGACAACTCCACTGGGAAAGAAGCAACAGTCTCATTTCTCGTACTAAAATACTATTCCAGGGCCAACAATGCTTTAAAATGCACTTTAAGAATACATTTTGATTTAGTATCTAAGATTGTAATCCAACAACTTTTATTCACTGCATAATTGATTGAATGCCTCCTCAAATCAATGGTTAACTCAAGCTTGAAGCAAGCCAGGACCTGGCCCTTCAACATATGGATCTGATATTCCTCTTCCTTACCCTTTGGTATATCGAGATTTATTCCTGCAAATTGCTTACTGTGAGCAAGCAGTGGATCAAATGTGGCAAATATGTAAACCAATTATATTGTGAAATATATATATTTCAATTTGAAGCTTGAAAAAATATTAAATCTGAATTCCAATCTATTATATATTAACATTTTGAAAGACTGTTTCCCTGTTGGGGTGGCTCAAATAAATTGTCCTAATATAGTACAATGCAAAACTTTTGTAAACTTCACATTGAAAAGAAGTATGACTTTATATGCTGTTCTATCAAGCGAGATTAAGAGATCAAGAGAGATTAAAGGGCACTGAAATTCACTTAACCTGCTCCTGGACAGTTAATGCCATTGCCCCAATAATTTTTTATTACAAGAGCTGCCATATATAATATGTGATGGACATAAGATCTGCAGATATTCTCCCTTTCCAAATCTGAGCCTGAACTCGAAGACTGAACAGAATTTTTCTGTACACATATTCCTTCCTTTTTCACTGCACTGGGTCCTGACTAGAGAAATGTGGATGCTGAGAGACAGCAATGGATAGTTTCCCAAGCATTGTTCTGGGAAAAGCTGTGAGAAGCTCAGAGAAAAGAATTAAAACAATTCTTATCTTAAGTTCTGCAGCCAGTGTTTGCAAATGTGTGGAATGTGTTATGGAAAGATATTTAACAAAGGGTATTTTATTAATTAACCAATGGTGACAGTGTTTTGATTAAAAGACCAATCAAGTCCACCTGTATCGGAACAGTGTATAAAAAAAATGGGTTTCCTAATGAAATTATTATTAACCTCCTGAAGAGAGCTGGAGTTGTCACTGTTCCTGACTCAACAGTGACAGAGGAAGGCTGCAGAGGCGCAATATCCCTTAAATTCATTTGTATTTATTATGTAGTATTTGTATTTTGACAGTGGCAGCTTGATATTTGGTTTTTCATTGGTGACCTCCCTCCTCTCTGAGCGATGCCATGCAGGAGTGAGGTGCCTTTCCTCCCAGCAAATGCCTTGTGCTTAGTGTGGTACAGTGCTGGGCCACTCACTGTATGCATGCTGTCTGCCCATGGCATGGGGCAGAGGCAAGACTGAAAAAAGGTTGGAAATTTGTAAAATGCTGATGGTGACAAACCCCACTATCTCTGGTGCAGGACACTGTCCCTGCATTGCACCAGTCTTTGGGCATGTCACACAGAGCTGTGTCCTCATTGTGCTTGGATCATCAGTCCATGGTGATTCAAGTGCAGTCTGCTCTTGGGCAAAACAAAAACAAGGCTGAGAGACTTTCAGTTGTGTAACATCCCACAGGGCAGAAAGTACACCTGTGTTGGCCAGATA
This sequence comes from Chloropsis cyanopogon, assembly GCA_013400585.1. Classification (NCBI taxonomy): domain Eukaryota; kingdom Metazoa; phylum Chordata; class Aves; order Passeriformes; family Irenidae; genus Chloropsis; species Chloropsis cyanopogon. The sequence continues at coordinate 6,181 of WEZZ01026066.1, read as the reverse complement.
TGATGCTTTTACCACCTTCACTCTGAGGAGGAAAAAAATTTCTACTGTGTAGCATGTCAGGAACTGAAGTAGGTGAATAGATAACTCAGGTCCCAGGTCTCTGTGTTCCTCCAATCCCTAAAACAGGGCAAAAAGGCTAACAGTTCTTTGGGACAAACCATCACTAATCTCCTGAGATACTAGGGAAAGAAACAGAGATAAAGGGCAGATTATCTGGAATGCCAAGGGTGAGTGTATTTTTAATATTACCATGTTACTGTTTTTTATAATAAGAATCCTGTATTTTTATGACTCCTTCTCTGGCAGGGGAAAAATAGAAAGCCAATTATCTAATTGTTTAATAACAGAAATTTTCCCAGTTTTATGGTTATACCCATCTGTTAGGACTGATTTGACTGATGAAATGTATTTTAGGCTGTAACACAAAAATAATAATTTACACTGTGTCTTTTTTTGTATGTCTCATCAGATCATCTTTCATTACTTTCTGGAACAATAAAGGTTTGACATATTTTCTAAGTAAAATCCTTATTAGGGAAGACAATTGAAAGTTCATTTCAGTAACTTGTCTGTCAGCTGATGATGTAAGTTTTAGGACTGAACAGGTAATGCACATTTTCATTGTTTTTCTTAATATTTAGTTTATTTCTTATAATAGAGGCACTGTGCATTTTGAAGAAAAATCTAATGAGGAATTAGATACCCATCCTTGTTTGGTGTTGAATACTCTGTGTCTCTTTTGACTGAATTAAACAACTGTTGTGTTTTAGCACTCAAACTAACAATATTTTGTTGCTGGTATTATAAAACCATGTTTCAGTTATTCTTGTTTATCTGCTAACAAATAAATCTGGATTTTTACTGAAACACAATCCTCCAATTTTTATTTGAAATTATAGCATAGGTAAAAAAAATTTTAAACAATGTCCAAAGATTAAAGAATTGAAAAATAATCATATAGATACACAAGAAAGACCCAAAGCTCTAAATTCCTCATAGGAAGAAATTCAAAATGTTTCTAATTTAGCCAGATTAATTTCAATTCCATTTGACCTTGTAAATTATTTCTCAGTTACATTCCAGTAAGTAGTTTTGCTGATGTGGGAGACCATGTCAGTTAAGTAAAGGACTGTGCAAAAAAAATGTGTTAATGTCATGCAAAGGTCTGGAAACTCCACAAAATCATGCAAATCATCACTTTCTTCAGGGTTTAGTTATTCTAAAATATATAGTGAATGCAAATAAGAAGCAAATTAGCTGTTGCCTAAAAAATATTTTCTAAGCTATTTTTAATTTGTTCTTCTCAAATTAAATAGAATGGTTAAGGATTTGTTTATATAATGTTATTTAAAAAAAAAAATAGTGTGTCTATTTCTTCAGTTTAAAATGATTGAGAAAATTTTTACCTGAATGTGAATTATGAAGTTAAATATTTTTCATTTACTACATTTCAGCTACAAAGGAGTCACTCAAAAGAAGCAACTACCTTGGAAAAAAAGAACAAAGCTCTTAATGTTCTTTCAATGCAAATTCGTCATAATAAAATATCAGCCTCAATTCCTCTATTGTGCTCTGGGATTTTGCTACCAGAATCAATTATTGCAAACAGAGAATTAGAGTGGAAATTGAGTAGTGAAGTATTTGGTCATGTGTAATTCTTGTCCCTATTATGTAGCGTAAATTTTTTCTCCTTTAATAAGAGATCAGCTATGTTTGTAAGAATCTCCCTGCATTTCCAGAGAACATTGTATAAGCTAATACTAGCTTCAAATGTTATTGGTATCACAATGCACAGCTGATCATTCTAATGAATGTTTTAGCTGCTTTTCCCAGCCATTTGTTGTAGTCCTGATATTTGGGGAAAACATATTTCACTTGTTTTCTCTTATAAAGGATTACTCTCATTTGTTTTCTTAATCTTTTCAAGTGTTTTTATGAGGAACATTGTCGATCACACCTGTTTAAAGCCATGTTTATGCCACTCAGAGTATTGACTGGGAATTTGCATTGCCAGAAAATCTTCTGCTACAGTGGCTTTTTCACAGAATATGTCAGTTCTATAAAACCAAAGTGTTCTGTGAGAAAGAGACAGTGCCAGCAGTGGTCTGAGGAGCTTTCTCCTCTGCCAGGAGGGGTTTTGGCTGGCTCACTGTCCAGCTGCTGCTTAATGTGATGCTGAGAAGCCCTGCTCTGCTGGAAATTAGTTCCTCAGCATCCTGACTGATCTGCCAGCCAGGATCCTGGGATCCAAGGACCTCAGTGTCAGATTCTGTCTCTGTTTGAAAGGTGGATCATTATGGAGTTGGGACTTGAAAAATGGGAAATTAAAAACTTTCTTCCTTAGGTAAGATGGACAAAAGGAACTGGGAAAGCAATTCTCTTCATTCTCAGTAATTTGTTCTCAGTAATGAGAGACTTGGCAGGTATTCTGCTATATGCTTTGTGATACTGTTCATGGAGAAAACTCCAGATCTCCAGAGTTTCCCATTGCAACCTAATTTTGATAATACTTTTTTTTAATTTTTTTTTTTACATTTTGTAAGTCTTGTATAGTTAAAAATTTCTATAGCAAATCAAATAAATACATAGCTAAAAATACAGTCACACTATTTTTGCTATTTTTTAGGTAGTCTGATATTTGTATCATTTTTTCATCCTTTCAAATTACTTATGAATTTCTTCTCTTGCCATCTCATTAGAAGCAGTCAGATTCTTGTTCTCAAAAAATATTAAGTAGCATTGTAACATTTCCCTTCCATCATATTCTCCTTCTTAAAAAAAATTGCAATGTCTTTTGTCTACTTATATACTCATTTTACAGTCCTGAGAAGTCACTTTGTCCTTTCTGGACTATTTGCATGTTTCACAACAGTCTCCAAATTCTGGGTGTTGTCGATGAATTAATTATGCTGTTTTCATATTAGGAGAATTTCTCTTTTTTGGTGATTGAAGGGTGATCTTCAGCTTACTCATCACATTTTTCCTTTTTGCAGAACTGTTTGCCCTTTTTTTTCCCTGGGCAGCTCTGTGCTTGTGTTCCATAATTTTTTATCTCAAGCATTTCACTGCTCTGTGATCAAGAGATTAGTGCATAAAACACAAATATCTAATTTTCAGGCTTATCAGTAATGCATTATGTAAAATGGAGATTAGACTACTGCCTCTAAGTATCTGTGCTTTGTGGTAGAAGGTGGAAGTCTAAAAGATGAAACTGACCTTAGGGACAGCTGTGTGTATATAAAACAATCTGTCCCTCTGACTCTTTGAAGTTTGAATCTTTTGATGCCAAAAATCAGACTAGCTCCAGAGAAAGAAGGGAAGTTAACAAGGAATTGGAGAAAGCAATTTTAAGATTTAGAGATGAATTAAAGACATGCCTTTGAACTGAAAACAAAGTATTTGCATTTGTTTCATAATATTTGGAATAGACCCTGTTAGAGAATACTTACAAGATTTATAGAATTGATAGGTTGTATTTACTGCTCTTTTATAGCCAAATCAAAAAGTACTTGTGTACATATTTATAAATCCAGGAGAACAGGGCTTATTTTCAGTATTTTAGGGAGTGGAGAAAACTTGTATAGCATGAACAAATGAAACTCTGGAAAGTCTTTTGTTTATTTTCTTTTATGGAAATAATCTTCTTTTTTACCTTTTTATAAGTAACAGGCTATGAAACATACTTTTTATAGGAATCTTCTCTCCCTATTAAAAACATGTTTGCTGCTGCTGCTTGCAATTTTCCAGCAGGGAAGAGAGGGTCTTAGGAGGAATGAGTTGAAAGCAGAACAATGGCAATGTGGAATATAAAACACTGAAGTGACCTTGCAGCTGGGAATAATTCTTGACAAGCCTGTGTGAGCAGTGGGCCAGTGATCTTCTACCTTGGGCTGAGTTACCTTGGCTAGAAAGCTAATAGCAATGAGTTTACTCTTTGAGTTCTAGCCATGAGTTTGTGGTTGTTCACACTGCCTCACACATTTGGAGGAGTTGACAGGATACGGGAGCACCCGNGATTACTCTCATTTGTTTTCTTAATCTTTTCAAGTGTTTTTATGAGGAACATTGTCGATCACACCTGTTTAAAGCCATGTTTATGCCACTCAGAGTATTGACTGGGAATTTGCATTGCCAGAAAATCTTCTGCTACAGTGGCCTTTTCACAGAATATGTCAGTTCTATAAAACCAAAGTGTTCTGTGAGAAAGAGACAGTGCCAGCAGTGGTCTGAGGAGCTTTCTCCTCTGCCAGGAGGGGTTTTGGCTGGCTCACTGTCCAGCTGCTGCTTAATGTGATGCTGAGAAGCCCTGCTCTGCTGGAAATTAGTTCCTCAGCATCCTGACTGATCTGCCAGCCAGGATCCTGGGATCCAAGGACCTCAGTGTCAGATTCTGTCTCTGTTTGAAAGGTGGATCATTATGGAGTTGGGACTTGAAAAATGGGAAATTAAAAACTTTCTTCCTTAGGTAAGATGGACAAAAGGAACTGGGAAAGCAATTCTCTTCATTCTCAGTAATTTGTTTTCAGTAATGAGAGACTTGGCAGGTATTCTGCTATATGCTTTGTGATACTGTTCATGGAGAAAGCTCCAGATCTCCAGAGTTTCCCATTGCAACCTAATTTTGATAATACTTTTTTTTAATTTTTTTTTTTACATTTTGTAAGTCTTGTATAGTTAAAAATTTCTATAGCAAATCAAATAAATACATAGCTAAAAATACAGTCACACTATTTTTGCTATTTTTTAGGTAGTCTGATATTTGTATCATTTTTTCATCCTTTCAAATTACTTATGAATTTCTTCTCTTGCCATCTCATTAGAAGCAGTCAGATTCTTGTTCTCAAAAAATATTAAGTAGCATTGTAACATTTCCCTTCCATCATATTCTCCTTTTTAAAAAAAATTGCAATGTCTTTTGTCTACTTATATACTCATTTTACAGTCCTGAGAAGTCACTTTGTCCTTTCTGGACTATTTGCATGTTTCACAACAGTCTCCAAATTCTGGGTGTTGTCGATGAATTAATTATGCTGTTTTCATATTAGGAGAATTTCTCTTTTTTGGTGATTGAAGGGTGATCTTCAGCTTACTCATCACATTTTTCCTTTTTGCAGAACTGTTTGCCCTTTTTTTTCCCTGGGCAGCTCTGTGCTTGTGTTCCATAATTTTTTATCTCAAGCATTTCACTGCTCTGTGATCAAGAGATTAGTGCATAAAACACAAATATCTAATTTTCAGGCTTATCAGTAATGCATTATGTAAAATGGAGATTAGACTACTGCCTCTAAGTATCTGTGCTTTGTGGTAGAAGGTGGAAGTCTAAAAGATGAAACTGACCTTAGGGACAGCTGTGTGTATATAAAACAATCTGTCCCTCTGACTCTTTGAAGTTTGAATCTTTTGATGCCAAAAATCAGACTAGCTCCAGAGAAAGAAGGGAAGTTAACAAGGAATTGGAGAAAGCAATTTTAAGATTTAGAGATGAATTAAAGACATGCCTTTGAACTGAAAACAAAGTATTTGCATTTGTTTCATAATATTTGGAATAGACCCTGTTAGAGAATACTTACAAGATTTATAGAATTGATAGGTTGTATTTACTGCTCTTTTATAGCCAAATCAAAAAGTACTTGTGTACATATTTATAAATCCAGGAGAACAGGGCTTATTTTCAGTATTTTAGGGAGTGGAGAAAACTTGTATAGCATGAACAAATGAAACTCTGGAAAGTCTTTTGTTTATTTTCTTTTATGGAAATAATCTTCTTTTTTACCTTTTTATAAGTAACAGGCTATGAAACATACTTTTTATAGGAATCTTCTCTCCCTATTAAAAACATGTTTGCTGCTGCTGCTTGCAATTTTCCAGCAGGGAAGAGAGGGTCTTAGGAGGAATGAGTTGAAAGCAGAACAATGGCAATGTGGAATATAAAACACTGAAGTGACCTTGCAGCTGGGAATAATTCTCGACAAGCCTGTNTAATTCTTGACAAGCCTGTGTGAGCAGTGGGCCAGTGATCTTCTACCTTGGGCTGAGTTACCTTGGCTAGAAAGCTAATAGCAATGAGTTTACTCTTTGAGTTCTAGCCATGAGTTTGTGGTTGTTCACACTGCCTCACACATTTGGAGGAGTTGACAGGATACGGGAGCACCCGTGCCATGGCTGATGAAGAACCTGGGGA
>WEZZ01026063.1:28068-56995 GCA_013400585.1 Chloropsis cyanopogon | reverse complement strand
TTTACATGTTTTTTAGGTTATTTCTGCTTATGTAGTAGATATAACATACAGAAATATTTTTAAGTAGAGCAGCAGAACCTTCCAAAAGTACTGCTGTGGGATGAGTGAAGGACAGCAGTACTTAGATGTCTTTTGACAGATCAATATGTATGAGCTTTACTTTGTGTCACGGCTCTTAAAAATCAAAACCATCAGGTTGCATTCAGAGGGCTGGACAGTTCACAACTTGATGCACAGCACTAGAGCATGTAAAACTTTAAACAAAGTAGAATTTACAGGAAAGAAGCATCAAGTCAGTCCTTCCTCTATTATGAATTCTCAAGCTTTTTTGAACTTTTTGAAAACTCCAGAAGCCTTTGAGCCAGGTTTACATGGTTCCATTTCAGTCCCTTCTGTGTTGTGCATGTCAAAATCCATTGAACTGCTGACTGCAGCTGGCTTGATATACTGAGCTGTTTATTTCTGGGAATTTTATGCATTTGACCAGTTTTGAATTTTTAATGAAACATCTATGGCTTAACACAGAAGAAAACAATGAAGTAAATGGCACAGATTCTCATACTGCTTACATCACTTTGTGTTTGAATTAACTTCACAAATGTCAGTGGAATTTTTTCTTGATTACACTAATGAAACCAACTTAGAATCAGGCATGTTTTTTACAATAAAATAAATATATGTTTATTTTTTTAAAAAAGACTTCATCTCCAAATGCTTTAAATACATAGTTAAACACCAAGTTAATAGCAAACAGCATTGTTCTCCCAAGCTGTGGCTCAATTTTCTCACTCTGATTAGCTAGCAATTTGTACAATTACACCTAAATGGATGCAATGCTGATTTCACTGCTTATTTTATTATAGCACTAAAGCAGGTACAGACCTATCTGCAATGCTTGTTTACAGTACTACTCATAAACAATTTTTTACATACTCTATTAAAATTTCCCAGCTTGATTAGCTACCAATCTGCACTAAAACACTCAAGTTAAAATGAAAAGCTAATTGCTCTGAGTTGCTCAGATCATTTACACGCAACAGGATTTATTGGGGCTAATGAAGCTCCAGAATGGAATGGCTTCTATCTCACAGCCTTTTTCTGCCTTTCTACTTAATAATAAAATACATTAAAAAATGTCAATATAAGAAAGTTCTTTTAGACCTATAAGGTGACCAATCAATCTGTTGATACCCTTAAGTTTGTGAAAAAGACAGTGAATCAGTGGAACTCTAGAAACTTTAACTAAAAATTGTATTTCAGAACTAATTATTTAAAGAAAAATATGTAGCTAAAGAAAAAATATTCTCTCCCAATTCCAGCTTTCTTATCCTACCAAAAATAATTTAATTATGATGCAAATAAAACTTTTATTTTTGCTTTTACATAAGGGCAAGGAAATTTGGGAATTCTTAAACAATAGTTCATGGATATAATTTCTAAATAATATAGTTGCTGTAGTTTAAAATATCACCTGATTGTAGTCTGTTTGCTATAACACAGGCTTATTTTCACTGCATAATGGTTCCTTCTTTTCCTTGCCTTTTCTGACGTGCAATATTCTGCTATGTGCGACGTATTTCTCCTGCTGCACTGTTTCATATTGGTTCAAGAAAGACGAATATAAGCCTGTCATCAACCCCAGCACGATTCATAGCTTGAAAAGGCAAAGCTTCTGATCCTTGAAAGGCAGAGGCTGGAAAAAACACAGAAATCAGGTCTTGGACAAATACGCTGATTACTGAGAAACTGTGCTAAAACCTTTTACTTGTCAGTCTTGCAACACTCAAGTCTATTTATGAATCCACAACCTAAAACCTACGAAAATGGAGTTAGTTTCCTAAATGCTTCAGCTTGCCAGATGCAGAGTGTTGATGTAATGAAAAAGAAGAATGAGAACCAAGTCCAAAAACATGATTGGGCTGATCTACCTCTGAAAAGCTCTGCAAGGGAAAGAGGAGGCCACCATTTACAGGGTACAATACCTGCCTGAGAAGTGTGAGACCTGAAATCTGTAATCTTCTTGGGCCAATAAAGTTAAATGCCAATAACTGCTTAAAAACTCATCTGTTAGTTGTAGCTACATTCCACCTTTTCTACTGGAGATGGAAGGATACGGATCAAAATTTCTAATAATCAGGCCCAGTAAAAACATGAAGAAAATTGACTTTTGTGCTGAATCTGGCTGGGATGGAGCTAATTTTCTTCATGGAAGCCTTTATGGTGCTGTGGTTTGAATTTGTGGTCAAAAGTTGTTAATCCACCTGTGCTTCGGCTACTGCTGTGCAGCTGCACAGCATCAAGGCTGTTTTTGCTTCTCACAGTGCCCCCACGCCTCCAATAAAACCCATTGAGGGTATGGTTTTTCTTCCTTTTTCTCACTCTGCTTCCTGAGCTAGTGGACTGGGGAGGGGGTAGTAGCAGACTTGGGAGGAGACACAGTTAGGACAGCTGACCCCAAATGACCAAAGGTATATCCCATACGATATCAAGCTCTACAATAAAAGCTGGGGTAAAAGGAGGAAGGGAGTGGTATTTGGAGTGATAGCTTTTGTCTTCCCAAAAAACTGTTATACATGTTGAAGCCCTGCTTTTCTGGAGATGGCTGAACACCAGCCTGCTCAGGGCAACTATTCAATTAATTCTTTATTTTGCTTTGCTTGCACATGCAGCTTTTACTTTTCCTTTTAAACTGTCATTATGTCAAGACACAAGATTTTTCTCACTTTTGTTCTTCTGATTATAGAATCCCCATCCTCCTGGGGCACAGGTGTATGGACTGCTCTGTGGGGCCTTAGATGCAATCTGGGCTCAACACACTACCACTTTCAAAGCCAACTCAGGAAGGCTGAGCTGAATTTGAGAAGCATAAAGTACTTTAACATAGTGATGTGAAAAATATAAATTCCTTAAGAATCACATAGATCCCTAGTGGTGTTTTAAGTCCAAGAAAAAAGAAAATAGGATAGTTATAGCAAAAAAATTAAGAGTTGTAGCCTATGGGCTGGGTATCAACTGGCTCTTTAAAACACTTGCACTAGGCAAACAGGAGTTGTTCTTCAAATAGAGAGGCCAGAGTTTTTTTCACTGATTTATTCATAAGTAGAATATGTCCCTGACATGTCAAAGTCACTGGCAAAAAACAAATAAAAATTCACAAGTGAACTTTGTCAGAATTAGAATAGAGAAGCTATCCTCCTAACATTGCCAGGGATATTTCTTAAAAAATTACATGGAATCCGTGTATCAGAAAAGAAGCATTCTTTGATAAGTTGGTGATAACAAGTGTTCATTAAGAGTTCATTGAACTCAGTAATGTTACTTTTAGTTTGGCAGGAATAATCCTATCAGTAACCAAATATGTTATAATAACTGAACCCTAGAAAAATTTCACATACAAAACCACTGTCAGTTTACAGTTTATTTAGAATTCAGGAATATCTTACTCCACTCAGACAGATGAAATGTCAGTGGCTTTCCAAAGTGTTAAAGCTTTTCAAAAGAAATATTGGGATGACATTAGAAATTAATGTGATAAGCAAGCAGTTGTGGTAAATATCATCTTGTTAAAATGTCAGCAGCTAGGCAAAAAAGACAAACTACACATTATATAACACAATTTGTACCCAGAAGGAAGCTTTACAGTGTAAAAATATTACAGAATAAATATTTTGAAGCAAATTATATTAAATTCTATTTGGAACCTTTACTTTTTTTCTTTTATGTCAGGGTTTTTTACTTGTGTTAAAAGATGGTTACCCATTTAAAACTTCATAATCAAATTAGACAATGACAAGTAAAGTGAAATCTAGTTATCAGATGTTGTGATAAAGAAGATTAGTGCAAGAAATGGGCTATTGTCTTTAGTACAGAGGATATCAAACTAGATATTCTAATTGTCTCTGAAACTTAAAAACCTCATGATTTTATAAATCTCAAAGGAAGTATAAAAGGACCTTAAAGATCCCACATGTGATATAGTTGAGGTTGTTTCAGGAAGCACACAGGCATGAAAGCAGTGGAAGCTGGTATTTTCTCAAATATTTTATCGCAGACAAAGCAACAAACTCAGTCTGCCAGTTTTATGAAAATTGAGTCAAATGTAAGCACAATGCAACACTAGTAAGATTCTAAATGTCAATAAAAAAAGCTAAAGAAGAAAAGAACATAAACAGAGAACTTGACTCTGTCATAATACCTGATGTATTCATATAGGGATTTCAACTCCTTCAGATCTGAGCTTTGTTCGCCAAATGTTGAATTAAGAATTGGAAAATAAATGCATAAAACATACCCCTTCATATATCCATGCCAGGGAATTTTTTCACATATAAAAAAAAAAAAAAAGAGAGAATAATTAAGAACAGTGAAGATTTTTTCATTTTTCGTTTCCACTTAGAAAGTAATTCTGTGAAAATATATCTGTAACAATATAATAAAGGTTTAACAGGGAACATTAGCAAAAGTTGTGTGTATCAAAAGCAAGCATGGTCAAATGGCACATTCAAAAGCAGGACTTTATCTGAGAATAGCCTTCTTCATTGTGGTATATTCCACTAAGTCAAAGTTTGTAAATGAGAAAGAAACAAGATCATTTTTTCTATTAATAACTCAAATCATGTGAAAGACTATATGCATGCTTTTGGGCTATTTCAGCACCTCAAGATGGAAACAGTATTATTCTAGAATCTTCAGGGCCTTTGTTTCAAGATCCAATTTATTCTTCAAACAGAATAAATCCAGAAGGAATATAATCAATGCAGTTTTCTTATTAAAAACAAAAAAAAAAAAACAGCTGTAGTCTCTGCAAGGCCTTTTCCACTTGTTTGTTTTTCATATGCCCTCTTAGAATAATACCTCTTACTTTAATAGTTTATAACATATTCAGAGACAGTCAGTACTTAATCTTCTTTTGACTATTTCATCCTGCCTGAGAGGGTGTCCACATTGCAAACAAATTAAAAAATACGTGGTTTTAACTTTCAGTGTCTTTTCTGTATTACATACTTTAAGCTGAATAAGGAAGAAATATTATTTCAAGCCTGTAGTATTCTCAAGTATTAATGAAAGAATTTAAGTATGGAAAAGATATTTTAAATTAACTCTAGTTCTCAACCCCAGTGGATAATTCCTTAGTGAACATTTTCTCATTGCTTGTCCATTTTAATGCAATCAGTCCAAAACAAAATGGGTTTTCAATAGAATAGAGATAGTATAAAAAATGTAGAGTTGTCTTCCTTTTTTGATATACACTACTGTATGGTAAAATATGTCTCCATGTATTTCAGAGGCAGTTGTCTACAAAACAGTAATGTGGGGATTAAAAATATTTCAAAATGAAAGGAATAATGTTGAAAAGCATATCCATGTGCAGAGTATTCTGATACCATTGAGCAACCCAGTTGATCAAAATGGCTCTTATGCTACTTCTTGCCCTTATTTGAATTTTATTTTTAACTTTTCTCAAATCTACAAAGAATTTCTGTGATTTTCTCTCAGAACCTTTCTACGATTTACTTAGCAGAAAATCAGCTGAATCTTTCTATGCATTTGCACCTAGACACTTATGTGGAGCTACATACCCTAACTGAAGTGCATCTTTTTGGGAAATGGTATGCAAATTCATAAAATTCTAGACAGTGTTCTAGACAGCTTTGTTTTGCAATAGGTCACTGAAAAACACCATGAACTGTAATGTGTGTGGTAATAAGATATCAGTGACTCCTTGACATGATTCAGTGCACCATGGACACAGAGTATAGGCCTGTTGAGAGCCTGGTGATGTTTATTTGATATTAAATGTCACTGATTATGACTGATGTTGGAATATTAAAAATTACTGTGAAAATGAACACTTATGAAAGATCTTGTCACATCCACAGAATCACAGATTCACAAAATCACAGAATCGGTAAGGCTGAAAGGGACTACAGTGGGTCATGTGATCCAACATCTCTGTTCAAGCAGGGTCATCTCAGAGCACACAGCACCAGATTACGTCCAGCCAGTTCTTGAGTAGCTCCAACAAGCGAGAGTCCACAGCCTCTCTGGGCAATCTGTTCCACTGCTCAGTCACCCTCACAGTAAAGAAATTCTTCCTCATGTTCAGGTGGAACTTCTTGTGCATCAGTTTTTGCCCTTTGTCTCTTGTCCCGTTGGTTGGCACCACCAAGAAGAGCCTGGAAACCTCTTCTTGGCACCCTCCCTTCAGATACTGATAGACATTGATAAGGTCCCCTTTTAGCCATCGCTTTTTAAGGCTGACCAGGCCCAGCTCTCTCAATCTTTCCTCATAAGAGAGATGCTCCAATCCCTTAAATATCTTTGTTGCCCTCTCCTGGACCTGCTCCAGGAGTTCCATGTCTCTGTCTTCCTGAGGAGCCCAGAACTGGGCACAGCACTCCAGATGTGGCCTCACGAGAGCTGAGTAGAGGGGCAGGACCACATCCCTCGACCTGCTGGCAATGTTCTCCTAATGCACGCCAGGACATCATTGGCCTTCTGGGCCACAAGGGCGCTGCTGGCTCATGGAGAGCTTGTGGTCCAGTAGGACCCCCAGGTCCTTCTCCACCAGCCTGTCCTGGTGCATGAGGTTATTCCTCCCCAGGTACAGGACCATGCAACTCAGCTCTGTTGAGTTTCAGACAGTTCTTCTCTGCCCATCTCTCCCACCTGTCATGGTCCTTCTGAAGGGCTGCACATCCCTCTGGGTATCAGCCACTCCTCCCACCTTTGTGTCATAAGTGAACTTGCTGAGGAGGTCTCTGCTCCTTCATCCAAATAATTGAGAAATAATTGAAACAATACTGAGCCCAGTAATGAAGCTTGGGAGACACCACTAGTGAGAGGCCTCCAACTAGATATTTTCTTTTTAAAAGAAGATTAGGAGTGGTCTTCTGTTTTAATAAATCTGCTGTGCAATGGATTGATATATCTACTATAGAACCAAGCCATTTCTTTTGACGTTACATTCACTATATTTGTATTAATTTCATATTTACAGTTTTCTGATTATAATTCATATTTACAGTCCACTAGTCTATACATTTCATATGGGCAGGAAAGAACTGCATAAGAAAGCTTTTTGAAAGCTGGACAACTAAAAATCTGGCAAGAGAGTAGACTCATTATGGATTTTACAAAATTATGATTGTGTTGTCCAAATGGTATTCTCGAAACAACCAGCAGCAATTGACAGTACTGGCTTGCTGAGACTTTTAATAATAGCATTGCTAGCTTCCAAGTTCCCATATGCCAAATTTTTCAACCTTTTTTGAAAAAAAATTATTATTTCTAGTCAACATTACACAAGAAATATATAAACTAAGCATTCCACAAGGAAATCACAGGTAGATTAACTGATGGTATTCCACTGATGTTTTTACTTTTTAAATTACCTTTTTCAGTATATTTTATACAACCAGAAAGAATTACTATATTTTCCCGATTTACAGCATTTCTGATGAGCAGCTTTGTCAACACTACAATCTGTAGAAATGCTCTTTCAGAATTAGAAAGCTTCTATTCTCCTTAGCTTAATTATTAACTGAACAAAATCAATACCTCTGGGCAAGTCAGCAGAAGTTGTTATTGAACACAACCATTTTATAACCGGAGAGGCAAACCAGGTATTGGAAGAAGAGTTTGATGGCAATTTACCATTCCAAGATCTCAAGTTCCTATGAATTTTTTACCTTCCTAATACTGTTTACCTCTCTCTCTCCCTCTCTCTCTCTCCAGAGTCATTAAGAATGAGATTTCTCTCATCTTACTGTGTATGTTTACACTGTAAGGCCATATTTCAAAATTAGGCATGTTAGAATCCTTTCACAGTTAGTAAACAAACAAACAACAACAAAAAAGTTATGACAAAATTGTTTAATCTCTGCTTTTGAAATAACATGAGTTTTCTCTTGATTTTTTTCTGCTGGCTCTCTCTTCACTGACATAATAGGAATTTTGTGTGACTAGTTCATACATGGAAATGTCTGCTTTTGGTCAGAATAGTATGTCCTCCTTTGATGCAAAAAACTGCAGTTTCTACATTTTTAGATCCAATAGTGCTTTCAGGAATCAGTTAAAAATATATGACTATCCTTCCTGTCCAGGTGCAACAGGCCATTCTCCCTGATGCTAATAGGTGGTCCTGGTTGCGACTTTCCCTAGCAATGTGCTGCTGTATCTATGTGGAGGATACAGAACCTTCAAAAGCAGGTCACATGCTCTGTGAATACAGAAGATGGAACACAAGTAGATGGCAGAGGAAGGAAAATGGTTATCTTATTCATAACTTTAAATGTGTTTGAGAATAGTAAATAAGTAAGTAGATTACCTTTTTTTCAAAAAATAGTTTCAATGATTGATTTTAATCTATTTTGTTATAACAATTATACGGGTTTTCTTCTTAGAAAATTTTCTAGAAGTTCTGAGGAATTCTTAATGAGAAAAATAAATTATGTACAATAATTTCAATAATTGCAATGACACAAGCACAGAACACTTTGGGTTGGAAGGGCCTTTCAAAGATCATGTAGTCCAACCCCTATGTCATAGACAAGAGCATATTGCACTAGATCAGGTTGTTCAATGTCCCATCCAACCTGGCTATGAACACTTGCAGGGATGGGGTTTCCACAACTTCCCTGGACAACCTGTTCCAATGCTCGCCATAAAAAAATTCTTCCTATCTAAATATATATATAAATATATCCTCCTTTAATTTAAAACCATTGCCACTTGTCCTGTCACTGCAGTCCTTGGTAAAAACACTCATTCTTTTTTATGAGTGTCCAGTATATATTTAAAGGTCAGAGTAGGGTCTCCCCATAACCTTTTCTTATGGAGGCTGAACAACCCCAGCTGTGAGACTTTCCTCATAGGAGACATATTCCAATCTTCTGGCAATATTTATGGCCTTCATCTAGACCCGCTCTCACAAGTCTGTGTCATTCTTGTACTGAGGATTCCTCAGTTGAGTTCAGAGGAAGAGTCAACACCCTGAATTTGCTGGTCTCACTTCCTTTGACGCAGCCCAGGATGCAGCTGGCTGTCTCGGCGCATCGCATATTGGCCAGATTTTCACCCACCAGTGTCCCCAAGTCCTCTGCAGGGGTGCTCTCAATCCATTCAGCACTCAGCTTGTATTGATACTGGGGGTTGCCACAGCCCAGAGGCAGAACCTTGCAATCGGCCATGTCAAAATTCATGAGGTTTACATTGGTCACTCATCAATCCTGTAGAGGTCCATCATCAGTCTTCAAATTTCAAGAAACCACAAGATAAATTTTTTGATTTTAACAATATTGTCTAAAAACATGAGACTTAATGATAATAACAACTTACAATCACAATTTCAAATTTTTTTATTATCCTCTGATATTATCGTAACATTTTTCTTTTTTTTTCTCTATCCAGGAGGCCAAGAAATTATTTCCTATTTTCTTTTTACATAAAGCTCAGCTTTTAAATAATTTTCATTTCTAGAATGGCTGCAACTATCAGCAAAAGTAAGTTTAACAATATGAGAAATTATTAGCAGTGACATCATCAAATTAGACAGACTGGAGAATAAGCAATGCAAACCATTTTCTTAAGTAGCTGCATGATCCAGTTATGACCGATGGTTTGGAGAGAAGAAAAATCTAGACAGAAAAGTCATCCAGAAACTGCCTAAGGACAAAGGTTTCAATTTCCCAGTCACTTGCATACCCAACGAAGTCAGCTCGCTCAGGTAGTTTAAACAAAGTTAATGGAACTGTTGGTGGAAGATATAGCTGTCTGCAAGACTGGGGCCAGAGAGGGCAATTCCATTTTCTCTAATAGACAAGGGGAGAACTATTTTATGACCCAAGCAGGAACTTGTTCAGAAAATAAGTGGGGCAGACTAATCTTCAGTTGCCACCAATTAGCATATTATAAAGCATGTTGAAAGACTGGGTTTATTTCCCCTCTTTGCTTTTTGCAAATATTCTTTAGTTATTGTTTAAGTTATTTAAAGGCCAAGCTCAGACATTTCACTCATGATAATTGTTGCAAAAAGGCATAAGGAGATTCAGTTCAGAGAGTGTACAGTCCTATAAACTGCAGAATGAAACAGAAGGAAAAAAAAAGCACAAATATATGAGCTGATATAAAATTTCCACAGCCTGAATTTAATAGATTAAAAACAGTGACTGTCTGATTGAAAAAAAATGTTTCTATTGGAATAAATATTTATTAACAATATTTGAATTTCAGAACTGATGCTAGAAACAGTTTGTTGCAGAATAAGCTGTAAGGACATAAGATTCATTTATAGCAAATACTATTTTTCCCAGAAAATTTATGAAAGAAAACCTTAGAAAAGTATTTATAAATAGTTTCTCCACTGGTCACTAAAGCTGAGTAGATTCTATCAATATCTATTGGTTTCACTTTCCAGAGAGAAAAGTGTATGCATCTCACTTAACTCATTCATTATGAATAATGAACCTCAAAACCTAAGGCTGGTAGAAGGTATGAGTAGCTAGTGCCATTTTTACCAAATCTTCTGCTTCCTAGGAGGACTTCTGCAGCACAGCAGTGCTAATCTCCAACAAAAATTGAATTTTTGCTGAAGGAGAGTAAAATATTTTTTCCAAATTAAGAACCACAGAAAGGGTGGGTGTTATACTCTCTTAGTGTTGTCCTGGTGAAAGTATATTCTGCTGTGGCAAGAGTGGGAAACTGCCTGGGAAGTCCATGAGCCTGCTCCTACTGGGTCTGAAACCTGGAAAACTAAAAAGCTGTGTCTGCTTATCACAGAGATAAAGTTGTGCACTGTACATAACTTCACCGGTGCTGGGATACAGCATGAGGACATATAATTGCCACTTTAGTGCTGTGCCATTTACTGCTGTGGGTGTGTTTTGTGGCAGCTGGGGAGTGCTTCTCATTGTAGGTTATTCACCAAGCACGCACAGGTGTTCAGGATGAACACCCTCCAGGTGTTACTCCCTGACATTGCAGTGACAGTGTTTCTATACTCAGAAAACTGATCATTTATCTGCAGACCCAGAAGCATTTTTGAAATAGTTCCTGTAGGACAGATGGGCACACCATTAGGTCCAAATTAAAAAATATCCAGAAGATGCATCAGTGAGAAATCTGGATTTCTGAGATTTTTGGAGAGTAAAACTCCCCTAAAGCTATAAATCATTTGAGAAAATCTTGACTCACACCTTTTTTTCTGTGAATCCCAAGAAGCAGTATCCTGGGCTTTGACACACTTAAACTCTCTTTAATGCTCCCTGACTTCCAGGGTCTCTCTTGGCCTTTCCAGCTGTTCACTGATTATTCTCAATGCCTGACTGCTTCTCTCAACTACTCACCCTCATCCTTTGTGACAGACCCTCTGTCTTTGATGCTGTGATTTTCTGCCATGTCTTTTTTCACCTTTGTGCCTTTCTCACCACGCATAGTCTCAAGGACTAAACTTCTCTCTCAGATTCTATCAGCAGGGATTTAAGATTCGGCTTCAAAGAAAATTATGTTCAAATGAAGCTGATGCATCACTTAAGCTCTTAGCAGACTAAAACTTAGATGTGTAAAACAATTTTCCCCCACACCACCAGATGATGCTTTTAGTAAGCACTAAAATGGCCAAGCTTAAAAGGCAATGTAAGTAAAGCAGCAGAAATTATATGCTTTTGTTTCGAAGTTCCATACTGCAGTGACAGGTTAATCTTTAATACGTTGTCCAAAAAATGTCAAAATCTTATAGAAGATATATCTTCTACTGGTTGTGAAATTCTTTTGTTTCATTCTTTTGAAAACTTCTGGAAGCCAGGAAAGGAATCAATATCTCCCTTTCTTAAGCCCATTATTTCCAAATTGTCTACATTTTCATGATCAGAGCAGAGGTTGTTTCCTCTGCTGTAGCCTTCAAATACTGATAAGTGAAGTCTGCTCCACAAAATAGTTATTACTGTGTAACCGGACTGGGCCTAAGGTTACCTTAAAAACACCATAGGGTTTGTTTTTTCAAGAAAAGATAAGTAATTGTGGCATTGTTTACTGTGCAAGGTGCCATGTCCAATCAATGTCAAAGGGAATTTTTAGGGCTGTTACAGGAAAGAAGGATTGCTTTCACTTGAGTATCCTTATAGCTGCTAGCTACAAGCTTGGTTTATTTCTCTTGTAAGTAAATACTGTATTGTTGAATGAAATTTCTTCATAAAAGATGCAGAAAGGGTTTTTTTGTCTAAATCTACTTCATTTTTTGGGAAAATGAGCAACTTCTCTAAGCATCCAATTGCCTCTGTCCTGACAAACTATTCTCGTATCTACTAAACTCCATTCAAACTTTTTTTCTAGATGATGGCTACAGTTTATGTTTGTGAGATCAAATAAAGTCCTCCACAGGACCTAATTTTTTTTTTATTTATTCCTTTTTTTTTTTCTCAATTGGGAGATGTTTGTAGTACTATATTACATCATTAGTAGTGTACACAGTGACATAAAAGAGAACAGTGACTCCCTTTCAACCAGTTTTTTACACCTAACCATTCCTTCTTAAAAATCAACACTATTAAAAGGCATTTTTAGGTTTGGAAACTGACAGTACAGGGCAGTAAATTTCATCCTTGTGTCCAAAAATTCCTGTTGGTGCCATGGGATTAGTTAACGTACCGTATTATCCAATGTCAGCAGTAGTAAAGGAAGGACGACACAGAGTAAATATTTAATTTAAAATTTTAGTCTCTAGAGATTCAAACTCTGACAGACATTTTGGGAAAATAAGCTATCCCTGGGCATGTTTAGCAGGCAACAGGTTCTCCTCATCCTGACACCTTGGACCTTTTGTAACACAAGCCATTATCATCAGAGATTTACTCTTGCAAGCAACACAAATGGCTTTTTTTTTCTCACTTACTGTTTGCTTGATTATTTTTTAAGTTTCATTTATCCACTGATACATAAGTGCACTTCAATTATAGAGCACATCAATGATTGCAGTTTCTTTCTAAGAGAATTTGTAAAATTTCAGGATCTCTATGATCAGAAGCTTTCCATGTTTTAGCCCAGAGGCTCCTCTATGCGGTAGATCTTGCTCTTTAAAAAGGTCAGGTAAATGTATGGTTATAGATTTATTTATTCTTAAGAATTTTACTTACAAGATTACACAAGGAGCAAAACTTAAGCCAAGTATGTTATCCCAGGTACTTCAAGAAAAAAGGATAATTTGCATAATGGTAGAGAGGCATAGTATTTTTTAAATGGAATGTTCAGTAATTGCTCAGAGTAGATAAGATGTTAAGTACAAAAACATAGCAGATTTTCTGGTTCATAATAATTTCAAATAACTCAAAATGAAGAGTAAGTGCTACCATAAATTACAATTTGAAAAACTTGTGTATATGATAAAGATTGTGATGTCAGCACAATAACTTGGAGGTACCAACACAGCTGACACTCTTATGTAAGTTCACTTCCTAAGATATAAGAATTTACTGGGGAGTTTAAAGTAATTGGAATCAGGTATGCATATGCCCACATAGCCACAAACATGGGTGCACATGCATATACCCATCCCTTTCACTTACCTGTCTATTCCTGATTTCTGAAGAAACACTTACATTTTATCATGGAAGGAAGAAAACAACACATTTACAGGTGGATGTGAGTCTTAAGTGACTTATCAGCAATGACAGCAGTATGCGTAAAGAACATTACTGTGACCCTGCAAACAAGTTTAGGTTTAGCTGTTAGTGGAGTAAAAAAGAAAGAGGGAGGCTGCAGCTCAGTGGCCTGCCAAATACAAGGCACATGTACAACTAGCAAAAAGGAGCCAAGCATGGTTGACCTACTTATATCTGATCTGCTTTAATGCTCTCTTATATCCAGTTCTTGAAAGCATTAGATGTTTTCAGGGCCCTGAGTGCCTTCCCTATGGCCCCCAGGGTTCAGCTGCTTGAACTCAGGGAAAACTTCGATGATGCTTCTCTCTGGCTGGGAGAAATCCCAGCAGTGACTTAAGCTGCTGCACCTGGGAGAGGCTTTTAACCTTAGGCTCTCACCCTTGATATCTCTCTGGTATCCCAGTCCTGTGCCTCCTTGACTCTGACCCAGGTGACTTTGTGACTTTTTAGCTTGATGTTGGACTTGCCTCATTACTGTGGATCTACCTGATGTTCTAGACTCTTGGTTGAACTAAATGGTCACTGCAGACCTCCGTGTCTGTGTCCATCCCATGTGCTCCCTGCACTGCTGCCACTGCCTGCCACCCCATCACCTCCCCTGGCATAAGGTGCCTGCTCTTGCTGCATCCTGGCAGCTGTAATAGCTGATTAGCAAGTGCAACCACTTAGAGAGCATAAATGTCCTATAAATGCCAGGTGGAAGGTTAATAATAAATAAGCACAATAGAAATAACCCTGTCTAATATATGGAGAGCACTAGACGACTTGAACTCCTCTGTGCCTACTCTGTAATGGGTGGCTGCCTGGTCAGCAGGAAGGAGTTTGAATTGATTTCACCTGATTTTGCTTCATTTTCTACTTGTCATACTGCCTAAACAAAGAAGCCTGAGTGATGGGGCCAGCATGGAAGTGATCTGGTGACTGAATACTTTGAGGTCCCTGAAAGAGATCATTAGAAGGACCCCAGAATTGTTTGCCATTGACCAGTCTGTGAACAGCTGGGCTCTGGAGCAGTAAGCAAACAGTGGTCCCTGCAAGTTGCTGAAAGGAGCAGCAACAGCTTTTGTATTAGAAAGGACATATGTTTCTATGCATGGCACATTCTGCATCATGCACTTATATAACATTTAGAAAAACATCTGAGATTTTGGCAGCTACAACACTTGGGTTATTGAAGAGCTTGCAATTAGAGAATTTAAATGAAAACAGAAAAAGAAATAATCTTATTTTTGGGGAAAAAAAAAAGGCAAAAAAAAGCAAAAAAAAAGGCAAAAAGAAGAAGAAGTGGGTAAGTGTAGAACACTCAGTGGCTGAATTGTCTCATTATGTCTGTGTCTGTGATCCAGCTGTATACAGCTATTTGATTCTCAGGGAATTCTCTGCAGTTCTCTGTGGGCTCAAAGACTTTCAACTTGTAGGTCTTCTGCCAGCATACTGACCTGAGTTGTCTAGTCTGGATCTGGACATTAGCCTTCATTTAGCTGAGATCACTGCCTGTGATCTTTGCTGCTGCACAGTCACAGCAAGGAGTTCAGTGAGAGTGACAATCAGCACTATGTTCTGTCTAAAAAAGAGAAAGTATGAAAGAGTTCTCATAATGGAAAAAGAGTAGAGAAATCTAGATAGGTGAAGCCTAAAGGGAAGGCTTTTTAGTTTCTATATTGTGTTCAGAGCTATTTTTTGGGAGAGAAGAGAATTTTTTCTGCCTTTGGACAATGTTACAATGCTGAGTTATTAAAAAGAAAATGTAATCATTCTCATAGTAGTGATTCTGCCTAGCAGGCTCACAGGTTGAGCACACATATATAATACAGTCTGTGAAAAACAATCCATCTGATGTCGGGTCACATAAATGAGTCATGACTACTTATCAGTGCGTCTGAATATTTATAGTAGAAAAAGAGGTTTGTGCTATATGGTACTGTGCTCTGTGTCAAATAAACTTATGAACCTAGTAGACAGCCTAATACTCTCATTGCTGTACATATCTAATTTCACACACTATGTACATATTATATGTTATACATTAAAGATAGCATTTTATTGCCTTGCTTTAGATACAAGTTTTGTTGTAGTCTGTTACAGATCTGTAGGAAATCTGAATGTCACTTTCTTTACTCCACCAATAATCATAAATTGCTTCATGTCAGATATCTTGAGAGTCCTCTGTAGGTTTCATTTCATTATTTGGCTGTGTACATACCTGCTGCAAAAGCAGTGTTCAGTTACCTGGGGTCATTTTCATTCATAGGTATTCTGTAGACCTGTCATTTATAAATACCTAGGGTCCTTGTACGCTCAAGCATGAACTGTTCATTATAGCTTCAATCATTTCACACTTACTGAAGTCAATAAAACACTTTTAAAAAAATATTTTATAAGAAAAATGTACACCACTGGACTACTTAAACTTATTTATAACCTCTTTTTAAACATTCAAATAAGCACTCAGTTCCTGAATCAAATATAGCTCTTGTAAAGGCTTCAGAGACTTTCGGACGTCTTCATTTGAAAACCAGAAAATTCTTAGTTCAATTTTATTTACGCAGAAGCTCTCTATGCTTCCCTTTGAGACTTAAAATCATAATCTAATAAATTATGTTCAAAAAGACCCACTCAAAGAGAAGACTAAAGAAATCAGCTCTATCAAAAATTCCACAGGACCTTGCCATTTTCCAGTACTACAAGAAAAAAAATTCTGAAAAGCAAATAGGTTGAGGGAAATATTTAATAGAATTAGGGGAAAGATGTTCAGTTCTTGTTTGTGAACACTATCCAAAATTCTTCATATTTTGTATCACTGTTCCTGGTTTTGTTATTTGCCTTAAAAACAAGAAGAAAACCTGCACCTTCAAGCAAAAGAGCATTTAAGTAGAAAAATCTATGCTTTATCTATTAAGCTTTAGACTGACTGACTAAAGATATCTTGATTTCATATTGCATACAAGATATCTTAAAACACATACTCTTGTGGACTTTCCACAAATGTCTAAACAGATTATTTAAAAGGAAATAAAAATCCCCATATTTTTATATTATAGTCATGTTTTCATCTGGCTTAAGATAAGCATTTCATGCTATACAGGTTTTATCCATGACCAACTGCTGATAACAGCTTATTCGACCTCCCCATGTATATCATTAACCTCTTTCTCACATAAGGTATTATCTGCAACATAAAAATTCAGGATTTCTGTTTTGGTCTTAGTTTTCTTTTTGTTTTATAGGAAATGACCAGGGCTAAGACACATGATCATTTATGACTTCAGAGGTTCACCTGGTAAATAATAAATTAGTTGTTATAATGACCATTTTAGGACATCTCAGTCCTTCCACAGTAACAGAATTTTCTTATCTGCTAACTTCTTCTTTCTTCCTACTATAAACAAGATACTTATCTTTGTCAAATGCCAAACTTAATGCTGCCTCAAAACATCTGTCCAAACCCTGTGTTTGAATGGGAAATGATAAATTAAAGTCTGGATTTCTAAACACCATTTTTAGCATAATTTTCTTTCATCTGCAAAATCCATTTCATAGCTCATTGCACTGTATTTTATTTTCTNTATTATATGAATAATAATATATTATTAATATATTATATTAATAATATATTATTATTCATATAATAATATATAGAAGACTATATGAAGACTATATATCTAGACTTTTTCTGTAATGAGGGTCAGTTACAGACTGCCTTAATTCCTCTTGATCATGTCCATCACAGCTCACATACTGATTTCCTTTCAGTTCAGGTGATATTTTTCTAGATGTTCAGTTTGCTGTTGACTCTACAGAATTAACAGGCAGATGCTCATTATTTTTTTTTTCAAGGCTTTATGCAGTGTGATAATAACAAGAGAGATTGTTGCAAAGTCTTTATACCTACTGCAAAAATACGAAATAGTATAACCTCTTCTAGGTACCTAGAATAGAAAATACAAATAGAATTATTTGTAAAGGAAAGATGTTGAGAGGAGTGAAAAATTCTTTAAAGACAATAATGTGAAAAAAGGGTCCGTAAACCACAGACACTGTGTCTACTATATGTCTAGCAGCAACTGCTAAACGGTGAAAAATTTGTTTATGTTCTTAGTCAAGATATCAGACGTGTTTGTCTTTCAAAATATGTGTGTTCCACTTTCAGGCTTGGTCTCCCTTGCTGACGTGAAATAAAATGAAATATGATTGCTATTTGTTGAGAACATCTCAAGGCATTTCTTAACACTGTGTTATAATTTGAAAAATCTTGGCATGGTTTCTTAATTTTCCTCTATTCTTTACACTTTCCTGCATCTCTTCTGTGTTCTGTATCTCATAGTGTCCACCTTTTTATTGTAAAAGCAGGTACCACCATCAGATTAAGATCTTAGAAAACAAGTTCACCTTAGTGCAGCCTGACTGAGCAAGGTGGGTATATTTTGAACACAGATTAGGAGTGTGGGTCAAAATACAATAAAATCTGCAATGATTAAATTAATACTGTGAATAATATCTGTGATTTGAAAGGACTGAGCATAATAACTAATAATAACGAATGCATTTTCCTCTAGCACTGAATACTATGAAACAATAGAATTGTAAATGTGGCACGTGTGCAGGACCAAGAATAGGTCATTGAGGGTAGAAATTATTAAATTCTCTTTCTCTGGCACAAGGTCATTTGTTATTACTGGACATGCAAAGAAAATGAGTATGTTTAAACATCTGTGAATCCTCACATACCAATATGCACAGACAGGTGCATTCCAAAATATACCCATCTCCAGCCACAGCCTTCTCTTTGACTTCTGAATCACTGAGTTTGCCTCTAGGACAAGAGGCAAATTTTAATCCTTCCCTGTTCTCCCTCCTAGTCAAAAGCATAAATTGTTTTCTGCAGGAAGGACCTTTACAGTTCAAATTCATGATATAACAATGACATTTTTAGATGACTTCCAGTACTAGCCAAAGAATATGTTCACCTGTTGTAAGAATAAGGATTGAAGCTACTTTCAGACACTCCTCTGAAGTAAACAGACCAAGAAATCTTCTGAGTCTTACAGAGATGTCACTGGAGTACTAGAGTGTCTCAAAAGAAAATTAGGCAGGAAAATGCATTTGTTCTGTTTAGCTCCCTCTCAAAGGCAGTGCTTTCTCCAACTTCTCCTTTGATTGTAAGGTACAATTAATGAACAGTTCTGGTGTATATGGTGTTCACCCTACGTATTTCTACCTGTACAGAAAGAAGATTCAAGGACATCACATCAAGAGCAATTGGTTTCCAATCTACCAAGAAAAGAACACTTTTTCTTTCCTAATTAGAATTGTCTGAAATTGAAGCTTCAGCTACTTCTGTTCTCCAGTGTTTTAGATCTCAATTAAGAGCCTGATTTTGGCTATTCCTTGCTCCTTGAGTGATAGTCTTCACTAGGGAGTGTTAAGACCAGAGGAACAACAATTTCTTATAGTGCAATTTTGGATCAAGTTCAATTTATACATGTTAGGATTATGATGGTCTTCTTGAGTGCATTACTACTGTTAGGGTCTTCCAGATTGTGTTACCGTCCATGCATTGTTCATTGTTGAACAAAATAAAAGAGGGTTAGGTATCAGATAGGGACCTAAAATATCAATAATTTTGGTGGTAGAGGGGTTAGTTTGGGGTTATTATCGATGCTGTTTTTGTAGGGTGGATTATTATTATTATTTCATTTAAAATTTATAATTTTTCATATTGTGATTTTAAATATGTCTGTAATTTAGAAGCCTGAAGAAAGAAAAGCCACAACAAAGACATCTGTTGGACGCTAGTGGCCATATTATGTTCAGACTTAATTTAATATATATGTATGTTAGACCTAGGCACTAGAATTAAACATTCCCCTGGAAAGTCGCATTGTCTAAACCACCAGATTAAAGGAGCAGATATTTCTGAATTTGTATGCTATTGAGAGGATCATTCCATTCTTGCTACCTTATATGTTGCTACAACAGTGTGGACCTGATTTAGGAAAGGTTGTTCAACACTGTTCAGAAAAATATCTCACTAGAAGACAGAGTGAATTGAGAAATAGGCTTTGATTGTTCCCATAGGGACAGCTGATTAACAGCTGTTTACCAACTGAACAGCATAAAATATCTCTGTTCTTTTTATGGGTTTCTAGCCATGCTCCACCCTAATAATTTCTTTCTAAGTAAAAATGATAAGGAGTTTAAATTACAACTGTTCCTGAAGACTGTTTTCAGAAAGAAAACTGCATTTCCTCTTCCTATAGTTTCTTATCTGTGCAGGAAAATTTGTGTTTTCAGGAAATGGTTGTAATTTGTCTCTCAGCTGACTGCAATTACCTTACGTTTGACTGTATCTCTTAAACTAGAAGTCTGCAATTATTTATTTTGACATTATCCCTCTTGTTCTGCTAAATATAACACCTTTTATCATATATTCTTGTTAATATTTTCCTCCTAGAAAGCAACCTGAATACCTGAAGTGTATTTTCTTTCTTTGATGCTTGAAGAAGAAGCTAGTGAGAATCAGAAACTGGGGGGAGTACTGACTGCCTGTCACTGAGGCTAAAACCAAAGGGGAAAGATTATGGAAATGAAGGTTAGCTTTGAAATGTTGAATGCTATCTGCTGAAACTGTTCCTGTTTGTAAAAATAATGACGTAAGAACAAAGGACACACATTGATAGACATGCTGGATATGAACACATGTGGATTTGAATAATATCTTGAGAAAAGACCTTTGGGATAAGTGCTGGCAAGAACATGTCTTGGAATCTGAGCAAAGAAATTGTCTCCAGATGTTTGATTCTTCCTGTGTAAAAAGAAACAGGATTTTGTTGATATTTTTTGAAACTATAATAAGCATCAAAGACCTACCTACTTTTAGTAATTTCTTCCCAAAACAGGAGCAATGGGAAGAACCAAACAGAGGTGCAAGTTACCCCTTGAATGTAGACACAAGAATTCTTGAGGATAAATCCCATTGTTTTTGTTCAGAGGATTTGTTGTTGTTAGGGTTTGGGTTTTTGTCTTGGGGTTTGGGTTTGTTTGTTTTTTGTTTGTTTGTTTGGGTTTTTCATATGGATTATTTTAAACTGGTTTTAGTAGCTAATCCCGTTTACCAAAAACACATTTAAATACTGATTAAAAGCAGATATACAGAAAATATAGTGATAACAGATTGCCAAAGTCCTCATGATCACTAGAGAAGTCTAAAGGAACTGCAAGTGAAA
The DNA here is from genome assembly GCA_013400585.1 of Chloropsis cyanopogon. Taxonomy (NCBI): domain Eukaryota; kingdom Metazoa; phylum Chordata; class Aves; order Passeriformes; family Irenidae; genus Chloropsis; species Chloropsis cyanopogon. The sequence goes on along the minus strand of WEZZ01026063.1, from coordinate 36,114 downwards.
GGATTCCATTGGTTTTTAGCATACCTTCAATCCCAAAGATTTATGTTTTGTCCAAGATCAAAACAGTGAACAAGGATCAAAGCTGCAAGGCACAATAGGCACGACGATAAAACTAATGACTGCAATTTTAACTAGGGTCTTATATTTTTAATGCTTTGAATCTGTAACAAGAGGGCTTAGACTGTATATTTCAGAATAAAGGTCCATAAAGCAAAGCCAAAATCTTATTTCTGATTATGCAAACAGATTGACAGCTTTGTATGATACAGAAATAATTTTAGAAAGTGTATCTTGTGTATGTTTGACTATTCTGGGCATCCAGTATCTACTGGGCTGATTTGAGCTGCAAATCTGACAATTTTAAATTGCATACAACTGACTTGGAAATTATGGATGCCTCTCAGATGCCTTGTTGTTATTCTTTAGGTGGTTTAACTTCATGGATATTTTTTTGCTATCTAATAAACAAAAAAAAAAAAAAAAACCAAAAAAACAGGGAATTATAGGGATTTTGAAGCAAGCACTCAGAAGTTAATAGAATATTTTAGAGCCGGAAAAAATATTTCCTATTAGAAACAGGTTCAAGTCAGATAGCTGAACAACAGGACAAGATTACTTTTTTCTTTGGGTATGCATTTTGTCTCTGTGCTATTTAAGAGCCCCATGGTATATCTCAGATTTACAACAAAAAAATCTCCTGAGTTTGCTCTAATAAATCTTTCCGGAATAACATTTTTGAATTTTAACAACAGATTTTAAAACATAGGCCACATCTGATATGAAAGAAAAAAAAATATTTAAGTAGAATTATTGTGTCAGTCTACCATCAAACTACTTTCAAACAAACCTTTCTGTCAAGACTATGATGAATGAACAATAAGGGAGGCATTAAGGACATTAAAGGTGCAAGATTGCATTTTGAAAGGCAGGAGTTTCAGCCTGGCATATCTGAAATGGGACTAGTTATTGCATATATTTTTTAAAATACGATATCAGAACAGAAATGTTCAAGGTAGATGTATTAAGAAATATTTAATAGCTGAAGTCTGTCATGGTTAGGGACATGGGAGTGGCCAGCAAGACTCATTCACCCTTTAATCGTCTTATATGGCGTGTGCTTAAGTCCATTGGAGAGTAGAGATTGACAGTGGATTATTGTGGCCTGAATGAAGTAACACCATTACTGAGGTCTGCTGTGCTGGACACGCTAGAGCCTCAGCATGAACCGGAGTTCAAGACAGCAAAGTCTTGGACTTTGACAGCATGGACATTGACAATTCATTCTTCTCCATTCCTCTATCAGCAGAGTGAAGGCTAAAGTTTGACTTTACCTGGAGGAGGGTGCAGTACACCTGCAACCAACTGCCCCAGGGATGGAAATACAGCCCCATTATAGGCCCTAGACTGATCCAGATTCCACTGGGAAAAGGTGAGGCTCTGGAACACTTTCATTGTAGATGACATTGTATGGGGGAACACAACAGAGGAAGGAGATTCTTTTTTTGAGAGAAGAGAGAAGATAATTCAGATTCTCCCAAAAGCTATCATAAAACAAAGTAAGGTTAAGGGATCAGCCCAGAAAATTTAGTTTTTAGCAGCAAAATGGCAAGATGGATGTCATCAGATTCCAGTGGATGTGGTTAACAAAATAGCAGATATGTTCCCACCAACTGCAAGAAGGAAACACAAGCTTTCCTAGGCACCATGGAGTTTTGGAGAATGCATATCCCAAAGAACAGATAGATTGAAAGCCTTCTGTACCTTATGAAACAGAAGAACAATTATTTCAAGTGGGGTCCAAAAAAAAACAAGCTTTTGAACAAATTAAACAGGAGATTTCCCATGAAGTAGCCCTTGGCCAAGTCACAACATGATGTGATGGAAGGTGCTCTACACCGGAGCAGGGGAGAATGGTCTTTCCTTGGGACTCTAGCAAAAAGTACCCAGGGAGACTTGAGGACAGCCACTGGGGTACTGGAGTTTGGGATACAAAGGATATGAGGCCTGTTATACCCCAACTGAAAAAGAGTTCTTATCACCTTATGAAGGAATTTGAGCTGCTTCAGAAGTGATTGGCATTAGAGCTAGCCCCTCTCTGCCAGTGGCAGTCCCTTTCCCATTCCTCTGCAGCTTTCCAGCTTTGGTGCTAAAAGACAGCACTGGCAAGCCTAAGATACTGCTCTGAGAAAAAAGACAAGAGAGAGTGGGCGAGGAGCAGAGCCCAGCAGAGCCATGTGGACCCCAAGCTGCAGCTGTGGTGACCACAGCAGAGCTGCAGGTGGTGACCAAGCTGCAGTGGAACCGTCAAGCACTCCAGTCCCACTCCTGTAAAGTCAGGCCCAGGAAAGGTTCCCCTGACCTGTTTCAAGAGCCCTGTGAGGTCCCACACAGTGTATTTCCACTGTGTTTGGGCTGGGGCTTGGGGGCAGGAAGTTAATCCACGAGCCTCCCTGGCTTACTGCCTCTGCTTTCATATATACAACATAGCTTAGCCGGAAGCCAGTCACTATTTTCCCTTTGTCTGGGAAAACCACACCTGAAGTTGTCTTTGGGAAATGTTTTCCTTTGTTGAGTGGTGAATACTCTCTTTTGGGTAAAACACACTTTCATTAACGTTGTTGTTGTTATTGTGATTTTTCCATAAATTGTGATTCCATCTTACAATCTCTCCTAGTGTTTCCTCCACTATCAGAAGGGGTGGGGGGACATTTTGATTGGGTTTAATTTTCCCACTGGATTTTAAAATCACCATGTGTTAAAATGTGTATGATAGAAGAAAAAAAATTGAGCAATACAGAAATTAAATTTGTGACTCTTACATGTTTTAATTTGACAGTTAACTACTGTGTATTTTTCAGCTCTGCAACTGATAATAACTTTTAGGAAAATCTATAAACCATGGTTTAACAGAACAATGGAAAGTGCTTTCATGCCTTTTGTTGCTCTTTCTTTCCCTTAGTTCCTTCTGTGCTTCCTCTGCCCTTTGTATGAAGCTAAATTTTTTCTTCCCTTTCATTCACATCACCCCACCAGGCTACCTCAGGCTGGCTCTCTGATGGGTTTCATTGTGTTTTTCTCCTCCTTCTTTTCCCATGAAGCCAGGCTTGACTTCTACTCCATTTCTTTTACATTAATAAGTTCACTGTGGTTTTTAGGTCATGGTTCTAGTTTTGTGGCTCATATTTCCTAAATTTTAGTTCCCCTAGACAGCGTATTTTCTTGATAACTTTTCTTGAAAAGTGCTCCAAAAGATGGCTTTCTAAATACTTCTTCAGGTAAAAACCATAAATAATATAATTTATTTTACTTGTATGATCAAGATGCGTACATGTTATATGTGTGAGTTTGTGCTGTCTTATGGATGCTACTTGTCTTTTCCCTGTGGTGCCAAAATCTCTGCTCAATACTGATTCTTCCTCAGGACAGATTGGCATCTTCCTATGTGTATCACTGACACTATTAGCATCTTCTTCCTTTGAATCTATTTAAATTTCAGCAGTGCAGATATTCATACATTTTCTAAGGAAATAGAAAATTGAAATAGAAAATTGACCAGAAAATATTAATTTATTGCTGTATTACAGTGAGAATATCTCAGCCCCAGAAACTATCCCCACCTTCATTTCAAAGTTGCGTACAACATATGAGAATAACTCAAAATGGAGACCTCCCTCACCTCCTCAGCTAAACATGTATTTTCAGCTAGTTAAATTTCATTTTCCTTAGCTTGTGAGGATATGCTGTATCAAGTTATGTGCTGAGAAAGCAATCAGAGCAGCAGGTGATGTAGCACAACTGGAGAGCCACATGGGGTTGCATTATAAGAGAGGGTTTTAAAAGACACATGGCCCCCAAGCAATATGTCTTCTACAGGGATCTTTTCAGCATAAACAGTTCCCTGAAAAGCACTGCCCCAGCTGTTGTGCAGAGCCCTGGTTTCTTGTCCATCCCTTGACCCATGTGCAAGGAGCAGCTGGTTGCCACATTAGCACACCACCAACGAACTGTCTGGCATGTGAAGCCCTGAAAAAGGAGAAAGGCCAAGGTACAACGCTTGAAATACATGAGGCAATTATGAGAAGGGGCTCAACACTGTGCATCTTACAATCAGTGCATGCAGTTTGACAGGTTTTGCATTTTTGCCAGTATCGCAGCTCAGAGCTCATTTCTCTGAGCAGCTGCAAAATTTGGGAAGCTTCCAGCTCACAGGAAATTCTAGATTTTTTCTTATTTGTTCATTTTGGGCTGATTCAGAACAAAAACCCTTTAAAAAAAAATTCTGGAAAGTGCAATGCTGCTTTTTAGCCAGCTCTGCTTTATGAACTACTACATGGCAGTATGGCACACCAATTACTGACACTCAGTTTGGCTTGAAAGTGGAATCTAAGTGCTGATGGCTATAAATGTCACTCTCAGGAAACACTGCCCAAATAAACTTATCCACACATGAACTACCTCGGCTGTCCACTCAGTATTCATAAATTTTAATAGGTATTTTCTCTTCCTGATTAAAAAAAAATAGTCAAGTGCCAAAAAGGAAAAAAGAAAAAGAGAAAAAATTTTATCTTTGAAATAATGCTCCTACTCTCTTTAATGAGAGTAATCTACACCTGCAAATTAAGTTTTTCAGTAAATTGATTTTTAAGTAAAATAAAATATTTTATTTAGCACAGATTCATTCTTTAGCAATTTTGTTCAGGTCATTCAGAAATCCAAAGCAGAAATGTAAAACCATCACCTTAAAATTGTTCAGGATTCACACCGGCACATTTATCTGCAACGCCATGCTTGAAGAGGTGTGTAAGAGTAGAAATGCTCAGCACTTCTCATTTACAGGATAAATTCAGTGTGCTTCATCATAATTTTAAACCAGCTTAGTTTGCTCTCCTTCTGAAGAGTCAGTCATGTTTGCAACATCTATGTCATATGTTAATACATGTCATATGTTATATGACATATACTACATGTCTATGTCATACATTAATACATGAAAAATCTCAAAACCCCCATGCGTTATAGCCCCCCATAACTTGTTTAAGACTAGAAAATTTAAATTGAATCACTAAGGTAAAGTTTCATCATTTTCGGCTCATCAGCTGAAGCTGTTTTTTCCATAGTCCTTGAGGCATCTGAAATCTGCTCAGCAGTTCCCCTGTTCTACTGGATAATGACCTCAGAGTGTTCACATCACTAGAAAATAAAGAACCAAGTACCTGTGAGTCCCACTCCAGCCATAACACAATGGCCACTTCTCACTCCTGATACTATCTTAGTCCCAGTCCCAGGTGTGCACATGATCTCAGTAATCTCCTGACCTGCTGTGGCTAAATCCAACTGCTATATCACCAAACATACATCCCAGGTGCAAGGCAATGGGGAAGCAAGGTGAGATGTGAATTCTCTTTTAAAGTGCCACTCAGCCATCCTATTTTCAACTTGCCTGTACTAGAACTGCTTACAGTGCTAGACACAGATTTGCATAGTTCAGCATTAAATAGCAAACGAGGGGTAGGATGCTGACCCTGCCTCAATTGTACTAAATGTAAAGACCATTTCACTCTGTTGCCAGATCAACCAGTTTTGTTTAAGGTGATGAAAGTTTTAACTAGTCTGCCTTCAAAAAAACCCCCAAATTTTCTATTAAAATAATAGAATCATAGAAATATTGGGGTTGGAAGAGACCTTAAAAATCATCTACCTCCAACCTCCCATGCCACTTTTCACTAGAACAGTTTGCTGAGATTCCCACCCAACCTAGTCTTGAAAATTTCCAAGGATGGGGCAGCCTGTTCCAGTGCCTCACCAACCTCATAGTAAAAAACTTCTCTTTATATATAATCTAAACTTACTGTCCTTAAGCCTAAGACCTGAATTGTCATCTGAAATCACCAGCTTTGTGATCTATAGCAGTTAAAGCAGCAAACAAAAAATACTACAAGTTTTAGGAAAAAGAAAAAACCCAAAACATTAAGCTACACTACACTGGTTTAGCTATTTTTATAGCAATATCTTGTATGTAGCCCTCTTCTTTCTATCCCAAAAGTAAACTCGAGAAAGTACAGAGAAAGATTACACAGATGATCAATGTTTTGATTAAGTTTTGATTAAATAAAGATGCATTGTTCTGTAAAAAAATGATTGAAAGTTATTTATGAAAGGTAAACATAACATCATGGGCATAACTAAAAAAAAACTGAACAGGGAGTAACTATTAATTCTCTGAGGATATCCTAAGGAAGGGGGACATTTTAAAAGAAAAAAAAAAGAGAGCCTTTATTCACACCTGATTGACAAAAAAAATCACCATAAAATATAAAAGATAAAAATACATGTATAAAAATTACTTCATTGGAATTCCATGTAACCAAAAAAAAAAAAATATAATTTAATCTTTAATTTGTTTGCATCAAAACATCAGCTCAGAAACCCCCTAATCTATAAATCGATGGGAATGTGAGAATTTTCAACATACCTGTAATCATTTCACAAATCTCAAGTATGCAAGCCACTGTCAGACACAGGAATATATGATAGAATGTATCTGGTAGCTTCTTGAAATGTCATCTATTAAAAGGAGGGGACAAATGCTGTGGCTAGAACAAAGGTAATGAGATGAAAATATGTGAGTTGTGTTCCCTTAGCTTGCACTTTGCCAAACAGGCCTTGGAGAATGACAGTTAGAAAACATTTCTTCCATTTTTCTGGCACGTGTTAATATCAACCTCTGAACAAAATTGCAGCTTTGTGGAATACTTGATCAATAAAATACTCAAAGCTGTTTTTACCAAAGGATTTACCTTCCATTCTTCTATATTTTGTTTCAATATTACAGTGAAATAAATAATGATTTCTAAAGTATGGGCAATGCATTGGCAATGCCAGAAAAAAAATTAAATGCAACCAACACTTTTTACTTTACAAAGCACAGAGATTTTGGGTTAATTATCCAATTAAAAGCAGCAGCTGCACTCAAAAAATAGAAATTAGGAAAGTAGATACTGAAAATATACCTCGGATTGTGGTTATTTTTCAAACTGACATTCAAAGATCACTGAGGCTTTTCTCAGCTATGGAAGCCAAGAAACCAGCGGAATAGTATTTCACTGCCACAGTGCAGCCCTCAGAGTAGGTTATGTTTGAGATTTCATAGGTAAGCCAACGGAGTAGCACTTCAGACTTAACATATAAAAATGTCTGTGAGCCTACCTAAGCTCACTACTCGAAAACCTGCTTGAATAGATTGCCTGAAAAGGCCATGACTCTCCATGAATGAAAATTTTTATGACTATATGATAGGAAAAGTTATCTTTTAGTCACATTGTGATATGGGGAGGGGCTGTATAGCAACTTACAATCCCTTCTAAACCCATTTTTCTATGAACTAGTCTTATCTGTGGTTTGCTGACATCCATGAGTAGCCTTTTGTGAGACCCAGGCAAAGAAAAGGGAACTCATGCCCCAAATTTGCAACTTTTATCACCAGAAATACATGAAATATTAGTAATTCCTTTGAATGTCTGAGAAATTTTTGTAACATAAAAAGTACTGTGGAAAATAATTTCTTGACTGAGGTTTGAAAATTCATGCCATGACTGTAACGCATTTATTTGTGTGTCAGTGTGACTTGCAAAAAATGAAAAAGCCAAATCACACTAATTATGTCCAATAAACGCAGACTATGAAACATATTGTTAAACATTCTTTTGATTTTTCTGATTAATCACAGCGTTTTTCTTTAAGAAAAATTACAAAAATCTACAAATTGGAACAAAGCATACCATTATAAATCTTGATGATCAAGTCTGAATTAAATTTTTTACAGCAAAATGCCGAAATAGGCCTGTTTTGTTTGTTGGTTTTGTTTGTCTAATGAATATGCAAATTTTTCTTCTCTCAGTGAATCTTTCACTATTAAAATCATAGGGACTTGTAAAGGTCAGTTTTATGTAGTGGAAGGAAATAAAAAATTTTGATTTCATTTAATTATGTTCCCATTGAATTCAGATTATGCTAAAATAGAGTCAGTAATCTTTTGAGTTGTTTTCT
>WEZZ01026063.1:1740-27917 GCA_013400585.1 Chloropsis cyanopogon | reverse complement strand
AAAAAAAAAAAAAAACACAGGAATTTCTCATTATAATGCAAAATTACTACTTTTTTCAATGTTTTAAGGTAAGAAAAGTAGGGTCAAAAATTTATCTTATGTAAGAATTTTCAGCACTGTTATAAACACTCATTTTAAAAAAAAAACGAAATGGCTGATATTGATAGTGGTTTACTTGATCAAATAACTTCCAAAGTCTTATTAAACATTTTGTGAAAAACAAGAAACAAGCAAAAATCCTGGTTTATTTTATAAATTTTACATTAATTGCTTATAATTTCCTTTGAGAGTACTTCTTTGTTCCTACTCTGCAAGAATAAATATCCAATTTGCCTCTCTGTATTTTTATTATTTTATGTAGCAGTACTGTCATCTCCCATTGTATACATAAAATAAACAATCTCAATTTTTTATGAGTTGTAGAGTAATAACATTAAAATATTATTTTTTTTAATTCAAAATGCCATATAAGTACTTTTATATACTGGCTTAGGACAATTTAAATTTGCTTTAGCACAAGGTCAGAATTTTTTTCATTTCCTTACCTCAAAGTAGGTTTCAATGACCATATGGTGTTACAACTCAAAAGGCAGTGACTTGGGTAAAGAGACAGAGAAAAAAAACAGCTCTGAAACTGAGAATTTAACACAATGAACCTAATTGGTGGAAATTAATTGAAGGAGTATTCTTGTTGTTGGCTAGTAGAAGTATTTTCTTCTTTAGAATCCTGCTATTATTCTTTAGAGTTAGTATTTCATTTTCTAGCATTTCAAAATCGGGATGAACAAGCATTTTCTCTAGGCATGATTTTACTTAGTGGGGAAAGCAGAGCCCCTTTGCCTTTAAATAGACATATATTTATTATTTATATAATAAACACTGTATGTTTCTCTTTAAAAAAAAAAATTAAATCCCAGAAATATTGATAAACCCTCCCAGCATTCACATTTTCAGTGCACTATAATTGTGTCCAAGTTCTCATTTTTCATCTGCTAAATAAAAGCATATTATATTTTTTCATTGTGCTTGCAGTAAAACAATAATTGAACACCAGAAGGGCTTTCAGGTGCATATGATACATTTGACAAAGTCTAAATACACAGAAGAAGAAACCAGAAATGATATTGATTTTCTATGGAATTGCAAGACTGATACTTCTTCATTTGAAGGTTTTGCTTTTCCACTAAAGAAATGTGACAAAGGAAATCAAACATATAAGGAAAGTATATAACAAAACATTATATAATAAAAAGTTAATAATTTCAGAACTAAACCACCCTATTGCTCATAATGGAAAGAAACATGTTAGGTATGTTAAAAATGACAATTAAAGAGAAATAATTTCACATGTGTGAAATTATTAATCAATTTTTCTCTTCTGTATATCCTTTCTTTGCTTGAATTTGGGTTGAAAACCAAGAAGAGGTTCCCAAAGTATTCAGAAATGTTTATTTTCCTTTTATGAAGCAAATACCACAATTCACCAGAACAGTGAATTTCATATCAACTTTAACATCTCTAGTGTATTTCCAAGAGATGCACTTTCTCATGGTAAAGGTTTCACTAAGCTAAGGTACAGTGTCAGTGGAAAAAGTAACAAGACTCTCATGTTGGATGCCTTAGATACAAACACATGGAGGGCTGAAGATCAAGTTCTTATCCTGCTCAATTCAAAACAATTCAAAACCCCTCAGACGAAAGGGGAGAAGAGCACTCACCTCACACTGAAAGTCCTGTATTTGCCCTGAATACCAATCTAATATAGTGCTTCACAAAGACTTCTGTTTTCCTTCCAGCAGAGAACAAAAGCAAATGTCAGTCTCAGAAGTCCTCATGTAACAGAATAGTCACCGTGCCATCAGCTGCATAGGGAACAGATTTTCAAAGCCAAAAAGTGGGACACCTTATGCCATCTCCTTTTAAAGTCATGAAACACTTATGTACTTGGTCTTCTGGCTCTTTGAGTTGGTTTAGGAAATCTCCTTCACAGCAGTAAAGGCATCAAAGAAAGTCTTAGTTCTACTACTTTTCTGTTACGGGAACAGTCATTTATAAAAGCATACAAAGTATTTTTATACTATAGCACAAGTAGCATTATCAAACCTAAGAGTTTAGGCAACCAGTTTGTAAACTGAACTTTGTCCTTTATCTGTTGCTCTGTCATTATTCCTGTGGAACAGCATTTCTTGTATCATTTTGTCATACCTTTTTCATAAGCTCCCAAACATGATTTTAAACTTTATTATAGTTGATTATCTGCATTATTTCAATTTTAATAAATGTAAGAAAGTCAAAATATATTTAAATTTAAAGCTATACATTTACATGAAAATAGAAAAAAACCAAGAAAGAACAAAATATAAAAAGGGCATTGAAATGCCACACACTGTCTTTTTTTAGAATTGGAGAACATTCTTCAGTTCATGTTGATATATGTACAGACTTTGCTGTAAAACTCAGTGGCATTTGCTGAGTTCTTTCAAGGATTTTGAAATCTACACTCAACAACATTTTTATCTTTAATAATTTCTTTTTCACACAGAATCTATATATACCTCTATTATATATACATACAATTTCACATACCTTTAATTGCTCAAAAAAATGTTCTTTTTTGCAAGACATTTTGAGAAAGTCCGTCAGTTGCAAATGCAATTACAAAGCAATGAGGTATTTATTTTGAGGGATTTTATAATATTTATGAGGGGTTATATAATTTGAGAGAAAAAAAATGTTTTAAAAACTGTGAATATTTTCCTGCCTCTTCTATGTAAGTAATAAAGGTTAAGTACATTTTAAAATTGTGTTTTCCAAATCAGAGTTCTCTAGGACAGTTTTGAATATGAGTTGACTTCTACCTAAAATTTAATGAGCTACATATGTACAAGGCAACTACATGGCCTTTTGCTTCTGTAACAGCTAGCTTCAGCACTTCATTCTCATAATTGTTTATTAATATTACACTCAACCTAAGTACATATTTCACTGCTCATGCCATATGCACACAAGTGAGATACAATGCTTTGAGTCACCATCCCTGGAGGTATAGATGTGGCACTTAGGGACATGGTTTAGTGGTAGTGTTGGCAGTGTTGGTAGAATGATTTAACTTGATGATCTTAAGGGTCTTTTACAGCCTTAATGGTTCTATAATTCTATGATTCTGTCAGCAAAATTATCTCATATCAAGAAAGAAAGGGAAAAATATATGTGAAGTCTTCAAGATTCTACAGCTATTGCCCTACTTCTTTTAAAAATATAGGAAATTTAATGAGCTTTCACACTTTCTGCAGAAGACCCAGAAAAGTCCAATGCTATGGCAACTAAATTGCTGTGTAAAACTTATTTTGATGCTGTTGATACTGCATGTATCTATCCCTGTTATTGAATTACTACATGAAGAGTTATACCATGCTGTAACTGTGTACACCTACAGTAAAGAAATTGTGCTGATCCTCAAGAGGCTTCCTATGTCTGATTTTACCTATGGAAAGTAAAAAGATAATCTTACCTTTATCTACAGTAGTTGAAGAAATCTTCATAAGAAGAATCTTCTGACAAGCAGAAAAATTACCTTGAATTTGAGAATTATAAAATTTAAGTGAAACAGAAGTTCAGATCAGGAGTTATTCTATATCAACATCTGGAAATGCACTAAATTTTGTTTACCTGAATCTACAGTCATAAAATCCAGCTAAGTATGTATGAGTGGGAAAAGAATAAGGGAGAGATGGACTAAAAAGAAACTCAATCAAAGCAGCAAAAACTAAGCTTTTACAGAATTCTAGTTTTAAACACTTAGAAAAGAAATGGACCTGAAAATCTATGTCTTCTACAGAAATTACAAGAGTTTCTTAGAGAAGCGTAGAAATGGATATTGTTGTATTTTAGGTTAGATAGACTATATCACAGAAGAAACTGAGATATTTGATTTCAGAACCTTCAAATAATAAACAAATCTGTGAGGACTCAAATCCCAAGACGAGATAAAAAGTGCATAGAGTGAGTGAATATTTTACAGCCTTAATGGTCTTGTAAAGATTCACATGTCTAGCAGCTAAATATGTGCAAAGTAGAGGCATTATTATGAACTCACTGAGTCTATGAAAACTTGCATCAGATGTTATTTTTCCTATATTTGATTGGCATTGTTTAGATTGAGGACTATATTTTTTTTTCCAATGCAGAATAATGATTAGAGCAGAGAACACATACCTATTATTTTTCCTTAATTTAGTGCAGAATTTCCATCACTTTTGATGGATAAATATTTGATAAATTCTTTCTTTAATACATAGGCAGGTGGATGCGTGGATGGATGGGTAGATGTATACTTGTGTGTACAGATGTGTGTTTTCATAAAGTTAAACACAATACAAGTCGTGCAATAGAAAGGTTCACTTAACATATGTAACATGTGAAAGTTACATACGAAAGAGGATATTATATAAGAATTATATTCAGCTCAATAAATGGGGCTCTGACAAAAAAATATAAATAGGTCTTTCTAAAATTTACCAGTCTCGTCATGTTATTTTTAGTTAAAAATTGAAAAAGTGTGCTTATGTTTGAAAATACACATTTTGCTTGGATATCGAGTAGCATATGAAATTTCTGTGGGTATTTTTAATACTTAATAAAAATCAGTGAATTTTTTTAAGAATAAACTATTCATAATACTGAACATCTCTTTAATGAAAATGTACTGTAATTCTTTTTTTAGGGAGAATGCCAATATTTTGTACTATGTATTTTTTTATAAAAATGCTCAATTTTTTTTTTTATCAAGTCCTATCTGAATTCAAAAACTACTTAGATCTGAAGAAACTATGGTAAATTGATCTTACCTTTCCCCTTTTTATGTATGATGGACATAATGTTCAGCATCATAGGTTTTAGAAGATTATCCTAAGTCAAGTTCTTCATTAAAACTGTCAACCTGTTCAGGAATGAGTAATAGTTTACTCTAACTCCAGATTTTAGTAAACAAACATCAGACAGCTTAAGTTTTGGAATAATTTTTTATATCCATCTCAGTTCTCTCTGTGTAACACGTCCATATACAAGGTCTAAAGCTTTAAGACATAGTAAAAGCAAAAAAGTACATTTCTAAAGAATTATGGACTATTACCATATGTACTACAGCTCCATATGTTCAGTTTAAGTTAATAACTACTTACATGTTCTTTTTTCTTTTTTTAATTTAAAACATAAGAACTAGCAGAAATGCTAGGATAGTGACATTCACTCTTCCATAACTATATTGCTCAGCTGGCAATTTTTTAATGCACATTAATTAGGGTTCCTAAGCATTTACCAATTTCTTATCTCAATTTCTTACCTGTTCAATGTCCTCTGAGCAACCAAAAAAAAAATAAAAAAATCACTGTTAAGGTGGTCAGGCATTGGAAACGGTTGCCCACGGAGGTGGTGGCATCCCCATCCCTGGAGGCGCTCAAGAGGTGCCCGGATCTGGTGCCGGGTGATGTGGTTTCGTGGTTTCGGGGTTACAGTGGCACTGCTGGGCGGACGTTCAGACAGGGTGATCTTAAAGATCTCTTCCAACCTTGATGATTCCATGATCCTACAATTCTATTATATTTACCAAGTATTTCTAGGAAGAACATATGTTTTCTGATGGTGATTATGCAATGTTTTGTCAACATTCATATGTTTGTGGAGATTGTAAAAATATAAGCAAAAAGTAATATAAGTAAAAAGATAATCAATTTTGCTATTTCAGCATTTTTTCTCCTCCTAAATACATATATACAGTTGTTTACACTTTACAGGTTAAATATATGTTCCAGATCCCCTTTGACAGGCAGTACAACTCAGACCTAAAATGTATTGTCTTTTTTATATAGCTGTACAAATTATTTGGAATATTAGACAGGTAGAAACCTAAATAGTATAAAAATTTGAACAAGAATCTTAGGCACTTAGGTTTTTTAGGTGCAACATCTACATTTTATCACATCAAATTTAGTCATTTAGTCTAGATTACTCTCCCTCTCACCTCTAGGTAATGAGAATTCCATCTGCAGGCTAAGTATGTTTCACAAAACTTGGCATCCTTTGAAGTTGTTACTGTTCAGACAATGAACCCTTAATAATAAATAGTTATATCACACCTGCTTAGCTATTTTGGAAAATTCATAGTGTCATTAAAACAAAGAGGAAGAGAGACTTATCATAATGGAACAAAAGTAAGTCTACTGTTATACATTTACGTGGAGTATGTTGGATTCATAGGGATTTTCCACAGGATTGTTTTCCATGAGTTCTAAATACATATGTCTCTAAAACTTTTCACTGTCTCTGTCTCATCTTTATCAAGTATCACATTACCATCTGTATCAAAGACAGTTTTAGAATTGAACTGTTGTTTAAACAAGCAACAGTTAATAAACCCACATTTTCAAACAAGAGCTAAAACACTTAGTAAAATGGATAATTAGTCTGTGGTTATGCTGGGTATGAAAACTCATTTTCCTAAAGTCACTAGTAATGCCTATTTGTGTTGGTTTTGGCTGGGATAGAGTTATTTTCTTCAGAGTAGCTGGCATGAGGCTGTGTTTTGGATTTGTGCTGGAAACAGTGTTAATACCAGGGATGGTTTAGTCATTGCTGAGCAGTGCTTGCACAGAGTCAAGGCCTTTTCTGCTCCTCACACCACCCCACCAGTGAGGAAGCTGGGGGTGCACAAGGACTTGGGAGGGGACACAACCAGGACAGGTGACCCCAAATACCAAAGGGACAACCCATATTGTATGGGGTCATGCTCAACATATGAAGCTGAGGGAAGAAGAAGTAGGCAGAATTAGAAGGTGTTTGTCTTCCCAGGTTTTATAGGTGAGGGAGCCCTGCTTTCCTGGAGACAGCTGAACACCTGTCTGCTGATGGGAAGTGGCAAATGAATTCCTTGCTTTGTTTTGTTTCCATGCAAAGTTTTTGCATTTAAACTGTCAACCCATTGAGTTTTCTCACTTTTCTCACTTCTCACCTTTTGATTTTCTCCCTCATCCCACTGTGGGGGATAAGAGGGCAGTTTTGTGGAACTTAGTTGCAGGTTGGGGTTAAACCACAACAATATATTGATTTGCAAATCTTCCACTCTTCTTCCCAAGACTTGAAAATACCATTAACAGTAATATCAAAGCAGACTAAAACATTTTCTCATTTTCAGTCCTTCAAGTACTCCAGAAGACAGAGTAGGGAGAACTATGAGGATGAGGCAGAAGATAGGTGCATTACCCTTGAGTAAAGGAGGAAATTTCTGTGTGGACTAGCAGAGCATAGAACCATTTGCTTGTTTATTTTTAACATGTTAGAAGGTATTGGTTTCAAATTGGCTAAATCTTTCTTTGTTCATGGATCATTGACTGGGTAGATTGTAACAGCTCCTTTGGAACCATTATGGTACGTCATTTCAATCCAACCATTGAGAGTGTGTATGCAGCCTCTCTGTTCCAACTCCACCAAAAATGTAATTGAAATCATTGCCTGTGTGCTGAGCATATTGTTTTTAAACTTTCATCTAATAGTTACTTATTTTTTTAAGTATCATAAGCAGTAAGAACATGCTGTAAATGAACTGTTAAAAATGTATGTTCTAAAAACTAAAGTAATGGTATAATCTAAAGAAACTCCCTCTACAAGTGAAACAAAAATCATCTAGAAACCTTTTTAAAATATTATTAAATAAAAAAATAATAATTAAAACCAAAATATTACCTAAGTAGAAACACATCCTCAGACTACAGACTTTGCCAGGATTTGTGGGTATGGAGATGGTTCTTGTTAGCATGCTGAGCACACTATAGCTCTGTACTGTTTCCTAAACCTGCAAATAAAGTCATTATCAGATTCAACAGAGGAAGCTTAAAGTACATGAGAGAGGTCTTAGAGTTGATAAGCATTTGGGAAATCTTAAAAAAGGAACTGAACAGTATTTCAAGTAGAAATAATGCCCCACTTTAAAGCAGTGAAGGTTGCCCTCCAAAGATGTTATTTCAGTCTAAAATAGGGAAACAATATGTGCAAATAATATTGCACATAATGATAATTTCCAATTTCAGATTTCAGATTTCTCTTTTAAAACATCTATTTCAGCAAAACTTTCTAAGGGAAACTGGTCTAAGTTATATCACAGTCTAGCCCACTTCCTGTTTTGTCAGAAAAATCAATTACAGTCCAGAATTTTAATTAATATTCTCAATTGTCAGCATATGTTATTTTATGATCCTTTAATTATGATTCTTTCTCCCCTCCTAATACAAAGGAGGTGAGGCAAAGAGTATTAAACACCAGAAAACATATGGTAATTGTCCTGTCCTGCATGTTTTGATTCTTCAGCTTCAGGTATGTTCTGATTTCCAGCTAACGAATATATCTAGTACAAAAACAGACTGTGAAATTATGTTTTATGTTGCAGATGAATGTTTTCTCACAATATACAACAGCAAATTATGGAATCATAGAATCAATGGCTTGGATTGGAAGGGAGGGTTGGGTTGGTTGGGTTAAAAGTCATATACTTCCAAACCCCCTGCCATGGACAGGGACACCTTCCACTAGACAGGTTACTCAGAGCTCCACCCAACCTGGCCTTAAACACTTCCACACAAGTATAAGGCAGCCACAACATCTCTGGGCAACCTGTTCCAGCATCTCACCACCTTCACAGTAAAGAATTTCCTAATATTTAGTCTAAACCTACTTTCTTTCCCTTTAAAGCCATTTCCCCTTTTCCTATTACTACATGCCTTTGTAAAAAGTCCCTCTCCAGCTTTCTTGTCAGCCCTGTTAGGTACTGAAAGGCCTCAATTAGGTCACCCCAACTTCTTCTCTAGGCTGAATAACCCCATCTCTCTCAGCCTTTCCTCACTCCAGACCTCTTATCTTTGTTGCCCTGCTATGGAGTTGCTCTAAAATGTCCATGTTCTTGTCATATTGTAGGTGCCAGAAGTGGATGCAGTACTGCAAGTGGGGTCTCACCAGAGTGGAGTAGAGGGACAGAATCACCTCCCTCAACCTGCTGGCATGCCACTTTTGATCCAGCCCAGGATGCATTTGGCTTTCTGAACAAGTGCACATTGCTGGCTCATATTGAACTTCTCATGAACCAACACATCCAAGTCCTTCTCCTCAGAGCTGCCGTAAATCCATTCTCCATCCAGCCTGCAGCTGTTCTTAGAATTTACCCAATCCACATGCAGGACCTTGTACTTGATTTTGTTGAACTTCATGAAGTTCACACAAGCCTATCTCTCAAGGCTGCCAAGGTCCCCCTGCATGGTATCCCTTTCCTCTGGAGTGTCAACCACCCCACTCAGCTGGGCACTGTTGGCAAACTTGCTGTGGGTGCTCTCCCACTGTCCATGCCACCAACAACGATGATAGAAAGTGCCAGTCCCAAAGTCAGCCACCGAGGAAGGACACTTTTCACTTATCTCTTCTTGGACATCAAGCAATTGACATGAAGCCTTTGAGTGTGACCTTCCAGGCAACTCCTTAAGACTGGCTGTATTGTCTTTAATGAGGCTGAAATAGAGATTTATGGAAAAAGATATGATTTTGAATTCCACAAGCTTTGAAAAACAACGTACCTCACCCCAAACACAGTCCAAATTTAACTTTGAAATAGTTAATAATTTCCATCAGCTGTATCCTCTTTTTATACCTCATAAAAATTGACTTTGTGGTGAGTTTCTGAACTGCATATTTACAAAAGAATCATGTATTTTTATACTGATTAGAGAAAAAGGCCATAACAGAATAAAAGCTGAGGCAGAAACTAGCAAGTGGCATAAGTGTTGTATGACCTCTCAGCTTCTTCTCTTCCTCTTGAACTTTCAAGCCCTGCAGTCTTTTACTGAACAAAGGCAACCCCGTTAGACTCATATTCAAAAGGGTTAACAGTGTACAAAATGTTATGCTCCAAGAAAAACCCCAAAAACCAAAACTGCCGGGCTTTTACTAACCCTGTTCTAAGGGTTTAGAACATCATAAATGAGGCTGCGCTTCTGAAGCTGTTACAGATAAAACTTCCAATATTCCTTTGAGACTACTGCATTATTTGTGCTAGGTCTTAGAGCAGAGGCCCAGAGTCATTCATCATCTCTGAATATGACATCTCTCTGACCAACAAGCCACTTAAAAAAATCTTGCAGCTGGTTGGCAGTAGTATATGTAAAGAGAGCAGCAAATCCCAGGGGGAAACTGATCCTTTCCTCCCCCTTTCCTCTTGTCTAAGGAGCATAGATTGCCTGGAAAAGAGTTTTCAGCCGTCTGTAATTGAATGTGAGATGAACTTCCTCTTTAATGAGGAATAATATTACTGCCCAGGCAGCAGAAGTTAGTGCTCTGTTCCATGTCCCAAAATATTTCATTAATATTAACCAAGGTTTCCTACTCTCCCCAGGCAACAGTGCTGTAGCAGAGAAGAAAGATGCAAATAACTCTCACAGTCACCCAACTAATCACTGGAATAACGAGTGCAGGAATAACAAGTATATAGAAGTGATGTTTGTCAGGTGAGGGAAATAGGTCTTTTCCAGCAGGAAAAAAGCTTTTGTTACTGTATTTACAGGTAAAATCCTTTTGTACAGTATTTTAGATTTAAAAGTGTACTTTTCTATTGTTGGCTTTTGCACTTTAAAAAACAAAAAGGATTTCAAATAGCAAGAAGACATTATTATGAAAATTTTGCATTAGAGGGTATAAACAATAATAAAATCCTTTGTCATGGCCTGCCAAAGTATTCTGTTCAATGATAGATTATAAAAATTTCAAAATTAAATTTGATTGTAAATATAAATACATATAAAGAAGACAGAAGTGTCATGAAGAGTGTTTTTGAAGGGCAACTGAGCTCTCAAGGGTGGCAGAAGACCATAGTTTCTAATGTAGCTGTGCAATTTGTTCAACATGAGGCTAAGACATCCTTAAGCTGCTAGAACCCAAGTACAAAACTACCATATCTGATTCATGCCATCTTTTGAATAGTTCCATTCTAACCTTTGTGTGGAACAACATGGATGAAAATGAAAAGGCCCAGCATGAGGCCTGACATGTATCTATCCATAGCATATGGCTATATGTAAAGTATATATTGTTTGTGAAGTGAATGTGTGCATACATTACCAAAATCTGAGTATAATAGATTAATATTTACTTCATTCTAGTCATAGAAGGCTTATTTTCTTTGGTATTGTTACCTAATAACTTACACTATTCCAGAAGACTTCGAAAAGCTGTCTGGAGTCCCATATGTAAGAATTTAAAAAATTACTTTATTTTACCCAGTTTGCTTGCCTTGGAGAAAGGAAACGGTGACTCTGCAGAGGAGCTGGCCTGATTCACAGAATATTTCCAAACATAGAAATATTCTTAAGTCATTGTGAATTTTGGCAACACTTTATAAAGAGTATATAGCTATATACTCTTTATAGAGTTATAGGCTCCTACCCACAATTCCCATCTTCCAGGAGAACATACTGGAATTACAAATAAGGAGAAAGAAAAGAATTTATTATCAAAATATTCTTCAAAATGGATTAGCAGATATGTTAGATAAACTGCCAGTTACTGTGGGCCGAGAGTATAAGGCTAAGAGGCTCTTGGGTAGAGAAGGAGTAGCCGGAGGCTCTGCTAATTTTGCGTCTCATTCAGGAATGGTTGTGCGTCACCCACTGCTATAAATGTTCCCCAATTTCCCTTTGACTCTGATTCCTTCTTCCTTCTGAATACCCCTGCAATTCCTTTGCTCTGTCATGTCCTAGGCATATTTTCATCATTGCTTCTCCAATGGATTTCTAGCAGCTACCTGATAGCAAGTCACCCACGGACTATTAAATTCTTGCCTCCTCCAGTCTTTGAGGTATATGGCTGAAAACCTTCCTACCAGAATGTATGTGATAAAATAATTTATTAAAAGCCAGACACACACATTAGAAAGGATAAATATATGAGAATTAAAGGAAATAATTTTTAGCTTAAAAACATATACATAGGCAGCTTGGTCACTGCAATGCTGCTGTAATGCCTGAGCGCTCCTATCTTCCCTCAGCATCTGAATCACCAGCCTTGAGTCACATGCAGAGGCATGAGGCCCATAACAACTAGAAAAAAACAATGCTGTGCTGGAAGAAAAGAGTGAGGAAAAGTGTTAAGGAAAACTAGGCTCCACTCCAGTACCCTGCTGTACTTCTTCCTCCCTCACCTTACATTTTGAACACAGAACCAAACAAATGCACTGTCTGACTCATTCTTTTAAAGAGCCTCTCATCTGGGGAGGGGTCTGGAGGGCTGGGACACTAACTCTCTTCTCCACATAAAGCTACATACAAAGTTCAGTATGATACACACTGCTTAAGTTATGCTCTCTTTCTGCAAGGCAAAACAGCTCAGTTTTCAGCAGGCCTGAAAATGTTCCCAATTCCTGAGTAGGCTGTTATCTGGAGATTGAACTTCTCTCCAGAGAGTAAGAAAATATAGATTTATTTGCATATAAGATTTCAGCCATGAAGAATTTTTAATTTTTTCCCTTGCCTTTTCATTCAGATTATAGTTTGAATATCTGTTCCTCTCTGATTAAACTAGCATCCTTGCCCTGTTTCAACCCACAAAAATCTTTGCACTATTCTACACATAAGATGAAACTGTTTCTCCAACACCCTTAACAGCTTTTAATCTATTATTTATTATTAAACTACATAATTTTATTATTTATAGCTTTTCTTGTAAAGTGTCTTGGGATGCATTTTTATGAAGTGCTATTCAAAATAAAATTGTATTGCACTAAAGAACAGTTCTCATTTATTTTTTAATAATTATTTGATCTTGCCTTGATTTACTGAGTCACTAAGGCATCTTATTCCTGATGATTTAAGGGATGCTATGAAGTTAAAACTCATATAAACTCACATCCTCAGCTAATGTAATCGGCAAAGTTCCAATGCAATCAATGGAGGTCTGCCAATTCACACTAGTTCTGTCCTACTATAGTTTGTAAAAATCTCTTCTCGTCTAGGTTTTAAATGAGATTCTAGATGCCAAATTATTTCTTTTAATCTACATTGCTTGTCACTATATGGAGTTTATTTTTTCCATTTCATCTTACTTAGACAGGTAAATCAGACTGGTTTATTTCTAAAAGCCTTTCAGTTCTGCCTCTGATATAAGACGATAATTTTGAAAGGTTTTTCACTGCTAACTCTGCAGGGAAATGCAATAAAATTGAAGCTATATGTTTTGCAAATTTTGTGGAAATGCTTTTGTCAAATCATAGTCACCAAGAACTTCCTTATTAATATAACATTATAGTGATCATTCTCAAACATTGTAAGAAGAATATAAAATAATATATACATATGAAAACCTGAATTTTTAAGTGAATCAATGATTTTAGGTGCCTCCATTGTCAGACACACAACTGAGAAATTACGGGGACACCTGAATCATTACGATTCTGAGAAGTTGCATAAATGGTGCTTGCGAAGAGAGACTCGAAGTGTGAGAAAAAGATACAGTAAGAAAGCCCTTCTTCTGTGTATGAAAAACAAAGTAGGTACTATTTTACATTTTGCCACCTAACCTGTTTTTATATTTTCTTATTAATATTGATAGGAAGTTGTTACTAGTAGACATGGAAGAACAGAAATCCTAAGACTATCTACGTGAAATACAGTTTTGCATCTTAATAGTCTACATAACTTCTCCAGCAATACTCTCCACATCCCCCATTTCAGTATTAAGCCTTCACACTCAGTAGCATCCCTAATTTTACCCTCTGACTGCCTAGTTATAATTTCAAATTATATTAGTTTAATATGCAATTAAATTTGGGTACAGAATATGTGGTGGTTTGGTTCTGGCTGGATACCAGGTGCTCACCAAAGTTGCTCTATCACTCTTTTCCTCAGCTCAACAGAGAAGAGAAAATATAGTGAAAGCCTTGTGAATAAAGAGAAGAAAAGAAGAGAGCACTCACCAATTCCTGTCAAAGGTAAAAGAGAAAGTTATTGGGGAAAATTGGGGAAAATTATTCATTACCAAATCAGAGTAGGGCATGAGAAAAAAAATATCAAATTTTAAAGTCACTTTCACTCCACCTGTCCTGATTTACTCTACCTCCTCTCCACTTCATCAGCACAAGGGCACAGTGTAGAAGCCCAGAAGATAAAGGGTTAATGTGTATGTCTCAGTACTACAGCCAGATATCCATGGAGCCAACCAAGGACTGTTGGTAAGAATACACTGTAAGAAAAAGTTGGATATGGCTGAAGAAGAGAGCCATGTGGAGGTAGGGAAGCATTTTTCTGGGACAAATATCCTTGCTTTGGCTCCTGGAGATAAGCTCAAACACAGGAATGACGTTGAGAAGCAGGCATGAACTTTCAAGCAAAGACTTGAAGAAGAAAATCAAGAGCACCAAAGATCCCCAAAGCCTTTCAACACATTTCCAGAAAGGTCTAGATTGAGCTGTGCATGATAAATAATTTGCATAGAAAATGAGAAAGTAAGCTTCAGGGTAAGGAGTAACTTATCTATAAAAAAGTACCTTCACAAAGCCTGAGTAGCCCCCACCAGGACCCTGGACACCCCATCAGTTGGATCTATATTGGAGCCACAACTGGTCTTCCTCTTTTCCTTTCCCTTTCCTTTCACTCTTCCTCTCTTTGGTCTCTCTCTCTCTTCTCTTGCACTCTACTCCTTATTCATAACCCAGCACCATGTGTTTATGCTATAAGGAACTAACTTACCAAGTTAACATTCCATGCCAAGTGTATAATTCACTAATAAAATTTTGTAAGTTTTTGCAGACCTTCTGGCTTTTATTTTTCCATTCCTTCCCAGTGCTCCAGCACTCCACAGGGTGCTCTCCTTCAGGAACAGACTGCACAGCATGGTTCCACCATGGGGCCACAGTTCCTGACCAGTCTGCTCCAGCACAGACTTCCCACAGGATCACAATTTCCTCTGGGCATCCACCTGCTTCAGTAGTCCTCCATGGGCTGCCTCACCATGCTCTTCACCATGGGCTGCAGATGAATCTCTGCCCTGGTGCCTGGAGCATCTCCTCCTCCTCCTTCTTCACTGACCTCAGCATCTGAAGTGCAGTTTTTCTCATATATTCTCACTCCTCACTGTTGGGAAAGATGAAAGTTTGACAAGAAAGTTTCACAGATAGGTATGTTTGCCAGAAAGCCAGTTGTTACTGGTCAACTAAGAAAGCAGGGGTTTAGTCGAGTTGGAAGGGGGTTTTATGAATAGAGCAAAGGGTGTGTTGGCCACAAACTAAAAGATGTTTTTACCAAGAAGAAATAGGTCTTGGGAAAAGCAGGAAGTTTCCATAGGCAAACAAACATGCCAACGTAGCAAGTGGAAAAAAGGTCTAAGAATTTTGCATTGTAATAAAACTGAGAAACAACTTCTAGCTTAAACTGTAACATACTAACTTTTTGCGATTGGAGAATAGTAACATGAATATGGTAATGATAGTAGTTATGATAGGCTATAGGTAATAGTAAAGGTATTGATTGGTTGCTATGTATTAAGATGCTCAGCAAAGAAAAGTATAAAATACAGTTTAAGCAGAACCAAAGGGTCTTTGGGCTTGCCTTTAAGCCGAAGCTGACAGCTGAAGGCAAAGGCTTTGTCACCCACGTCCCAAGACTGCTGTAACTTCATCTCTACAATAAACAGCATCTTGAAGAGCCGCCTGGAGTCCTGCATCTCTCAATCACTTCACTTCTCGCCTCACTTCCACTGCAGTTGCACAGGTTTTTTTCCTGCTTCCTAAATATGTTATCCCAGAGGCACTACCACTGTCGCTGGTGAGCTCAGCCTTTGCTGGCAGTGAGTCCATCTAAAAGCCAGCTGACATCGGCTTTACCAGACACAGAGAAAGCCTCTAGCAGATTCTCACAGAAGGCAAACCTGTAACTCCTCTACCACCAAAATCTTGCTATGTAAATGTCAGTAAAAATTCCATATTAGTTAAGTTGCTTCCTGGTCATCATTGTTATTTTCAGGCTTTTTACTATACTGAAATACCACAGTCAAATATAATGCAACTTCATTTTTCAATTTAATATAAAGCAGGAAAGAATCTAAATTACATCTCATATCTTCAGAGTAGCATTAATACAAAGATCTAAAAGCTGCTTACTAAATTAAAGGCATATAGTTGCGTTAAATTTTGTCATGGTTTAGCTCCACTGGGAAACTAAGCTCCACACAGCTGGTTCTCATGTCCCTCTGGTGGGATGAGGGAGAGAGATCAGAAGGGTAAAAGCGAGAAAACTCATGGGTGGAGGTAAAGACAGTTTAACAGGTAAAGCTAAAGCCATGCATGGAGTCAAAACAAAACAGGGAATTCATTCACCACTTCCCATGAGGAGGGAGGCATTCAGACATCTCCAGGAAAACAGGGCTCCCTCACTGTCCTGGTGACAGAGAAAAGGCGGTGGAGCTTTTAATGCTGTTTATTCCGCCGATGTCATTGCTGGGGGGCCTGATTTCAGCAGGAAATGCTGGGGCGAGAAATGGGAAGCTTGTCACTCTTGCCTAGGTCACTGCAGTGGAGTGGACTACCCTCTCAAACCCCAGCGATCTTGGGCCCTTCTGCTAGCTTCCTATTTTTCTTCCAGAGCACTGCTATGTTTTGGAGTTACGGAGTTAAAGCAGACAGCTCCGAGTGGCGGAGGACTGGAAGTGGCAGTTGAAGCAATCACAGAGGACTGAGCTCAGCCAGCAGCTGCAGAGCCCCTTTATTTGGATTAACTAGCTTATAGGTTTGGTTTTGTCACAGCTTTCCATTGGCTTTGGGCCAGAGGGCGTGGGTGGGGGAAAATGTTAATCTAGGGAAGCTCTCCCCACCATATTGCCCCTGTTTGGAGACCACACTGAGCACTGTCTTAAAGTGTTTTGCTCTGTTCCCAGTGGTGAATGCCCTTTTGTACGTAGGACACCTTCTCTTTCTGTACTTTTTGCTATGGTTTGTGTACTTACTGCTGTGCTTATTGTGATTTTAGTAAACTTTTTATTTTCAATTTATAACCTCTCCTTAATGTCCCTCCATTAGCAGAAGGGGCTGGGAAGAGGGAGTAGCATATTTGGAGTTCATTTCCTAGCTGGTTGTTAAAACCAGCACAATCACACATAACGGTGACTTGTGAAGACAAATGCATCACTCTGCATGTCCTCCCTTTCCTTCTCCTCCCTCCAGCTTTATGTGCTGAGCATGACCCCACATTGTATGGGATGTCCCTTTGGTATTTGTGTTCAGCTGTCCTGGCTGTGTCCCCTCCCGAGTCCTTGTGCACCCTCAGACTCCCCATTGATGGCGTGAGGAGGCAAAAAGGCATTGACACTGTGCTTGCAATAATGAAAACACCCCTGTGTTATCAACACTGTTTCCAGCACAAAACTTAGCCCCATTCTAGCTACTACAAAGAAAGTTAACTCTATCCCGGTCAAAACCAGCACAAATAGTTGTTATTTTTCCATTGAATTGTAAAAAACTATTTTGACCATTTTAGCAAATTACTTTGATTTTTAAATAAGAGTAATCTTCAGTTGGAAATGTTATCAATACTAAATTATTTATTTTACTGATTTTGTGGGAATGATTAGTTACTGCTACTATTTTGACAAGCACTTTTTATTGACTAATTTAAAATGTAGAAGCCTGGTAAAAATTTCAGTAGACCATTTTTCAAGTAAGAAAACCAGCAGACAACAGAAACCTGAATGAAGCCAGGAGCTCCTTTTGGTCTTACAAATTCAGCAAGAAAGAAGTATTTTAACATACTTGTCCTTGTTTCAGCTGGAAGAGTCAATTTTCCTTCTAGTAGCTGGTACAGTGCTGTGTTTTGAATTCAGTATGAGAATAATGTTGATAAAACACTGATGTTTTGCCTTTTGCAGAGTACTGCTTGCTATAAAGGATGAACTTTTCAGTGTCTCCTGCTCTGCCAGTGAAGAAGTGCAGATGAAGCCAGTGTGGAGCACAGCCAGGACCTGAACAAGCCAAAGAGCTATTCCATACCACAGAACATCATGTTCAGTATAAAAACTAGGGGGAGTTGGCCAGGAAAGGCCAATCACTGTTCAGGACAGGCTGGACTTTGATCAGAAGGTGGTAAGCAATTCTATTGTGCATTACTTTCTCTCTCTCTCTTTTTTTTTTTTTTAACTGAGCTTAGCACACAGGTTTTACCCTTTTTTTACCCTTTTCTCATTCTCCTCCCCATCCCACTAGGGTAGGGGAGTGATCAAGCAACTGCTTGGTACTTAGTTGACAGATGGAATAGAGTCATGAACGTATTTACTTTATAGTATACTAGTGCATTTGAGAATGATATTAAATTTAAGATTGTGAGCAATCCTAGTCATAAAGAAACTGGGTGAACCACTAACATAGTACACTTCAGAAACTAGCAGATATTAATGGCTGAGCTAGTCACCCCAGGGTCCCTTACAGTAAAATAAATAGGTACTGCTGTCATGCACTTCAACTAATCAAAAGCAGAGGTCTGAAATGGATCTAAAATTTCCAGTCACAATAAAAGATGAGCTCAGCTGTTAGCATCTAAGAGTAAATATCTAGGGCATGACACAGTTCAAGATTAAAATACTTATATTTAGGTTTCTATGTTAAAGTCTCTAATGACATATGAGCTGTTAAGGCTTACATCATAGACAATGGAGATCTGGTACATGAAATTGATGGATTCAAGAGCTAATTAGTAATATGATGTTTGCTTTAGGATCTTTTCCATTGTGAGACAAACTGCTCTCCACACTCTATTGGCTAAGCCTTTACTGTCTGATATGAAAGCTCAGTTAACTAAGATATGACTGCCCAGTGCCACACAGATAGTTACATACCCTGTACTTTATCTCAGATTGTATCTTGCATCTTGGCATAAGGTTCAGTTACCTGAAGATGGATGTTTCATGTCATTAAAGCACCCTCAAATATACATGTTGCTGCTGTTGCAGGGTTGCAAGATGTCACACAGGACTTGTGGAGGACTCTGTCCTTTGAGAGCAGCAGCTGGAAGCCAGGAAGATACCCAGTGGCATCTCAAATGACACAAGATATTTGGTTTTAGGCAAACTCTAAACTACATGAAAAATCTCTGTTTATTACTGATATCCCTATATTGTTGGACGTGGACTACTAAAATCAAATAGTATGATGAGAAATCTGAGTTTCAGTGGGTCTAGCCCAGGCTATGGGGCTATGAGAAGGGTTGAGCTGCATATCTCAGAACTGACCCTTCACTATCATGAAAATGGTTTTGTCCATACATGTGTATATATATATTATATATATATAAAATAAATGGTGGCTAAGGTTCCGCTGTCTGTGTACAGGAGACTGAAGAAAATGAGTAACTGTAAATTAAAGCTGTGTGAGGCAGCCGCACACACAAAACACAGCATATTAGGGAGTTTTTTTCCTAATGTATATCACAGCATATCATTTCCATATTTGAAATTAGGTTATATCTCATCAACCAAGTCAAACATATTTTAGCTCTTCTGCCTCTAGAGATGAAGCTAATTATCATTTCTAGAGGGGCTCAATAATGGAAAATCAAATAAAATTTGCACTGCTAGTATATTTCAGAGTTTCATATACAAAATGGGCTGGCACAGAGTCAATTGTTGGGCTGCATAAGCCAAGTGTCCAGTTACATAGGGTACCAGGCAGAAACTTTTCACTCTAGGGTCTGTATCTGCCTTTTCCTAAAGTGCTGAAAAAACGATTAACAGATTTACAAGGATTTTAAGGGGTTTCTGTACAGTAGCATAATTTTGAAAGCAATCTTGAAGCATGCATACATATGTATATATATATATATATATATATATATACAAAACATAGACAAAGTTACTTAGGAACGTAGAGCTAAGCATACTCTATGATGGCATCTAAAACTGTGATACATTAAAATTAATGTCCTGATTATAAAGTTGTGAATCTGCAGAAGATATGGATGAATATATATATATCTTGTCAAGTTTTGCCTCTACCTGTTCGGATTTCCGTGGATCAAATAATTCTGTTTCAATATTCTCTACCAAAAAAAAAAAAATATGCAAGATGAAGCTCTTGCAGACATGATTGCTAACTTTCAATCAGATAACCCAGGAATCAATTACTATTAATATAGCTAGGTAAATTAAATTTGACAGACTTTTAGTGGGACTCATTTTATTTTTTTAGGTAACTATCTCATGATGAGTTCTTTGCTACTGGGGAACACTATAACAATACAAGATTCAGTCACAAATTTGACTGGATCATAGAATTGTAGAATACTTTGGGTTGGAAAGGATCTTTAAAGGTCATCTAGTCCATCAATATACTTTTAATTCTGCCCACTGAATTTTTAATTACTACACTTTGTGTGAAGTAATTACATAATCTTTCTCCCACACAAAGAGAGCAAGGGTGAATTATTTCTTATTTCTTTGGAACAGCCAGCTGGCAGACAGAGGCCTAGGTCCCAGTGCCATGGGTCCCATGCGTCCCTGCCACATGGGCAGGTTAACAGTGGGAAGGCTGCTTTGTGGACAGAATAGAGGCAAACACCCTGGTGTTCAGAATTTAACAGCTATCTATTCAGTTTGGCATGGTTTAGATCTAGAGACCACCTCAGTGATAATTTTAAAGTTCTCAATGTTGGATTTAAAAGTTTAATCTGTACCACATAGGTACATCTACCTCTCTTCCCCCTTTCCCCCCTTTGTCTGTCTAAACTATTTAAAAAGTAAAATTTCTCGTTTAGTCAATCTCCATCACATTGATAGATATTGCTGTAGCTAATAACAGTAAGACTTCCACTTATCTCTGATAGAACTCTAGGCACAAAGACATAAATTTTGCCTAAACTGACCCCAAGGATGTCTTCGGCTTGAAATCCTAAAACAATTTTGTAAAAAAACATTAGTGTCTACCAATTCCTAACTAATTCTTGATTAAAGCAGAAGATATAGAGAGGTACAGGTGGAAGCAGCATTAACACAAAATTAGTTCAGTCCAATCAATTCCTTTCCTGTGCACATAAAATAAATTCATGGTGGCAAGACACTTGTTAGCTAGATATCTCTGAAACTGACTAAATACATCAAGTAAACAAACAAAGCCATCCTTAAGGAGTAACTTAAAGTTTATTACTTAAAGGAAACAATGTAAGGGGCAAAGGGCCACGGTCTGCATTCAGTGATATCAGAATAAAGCCAGAGTAGTTATGTTAACTTCATGGGTACTACAACTCTATTGAACTAATAACTACACTTTTCATTTCCTTATTCCAGAAATTCAAGCAATCCTTTAATGCATTCCACTTGGAGCACTGAAACACTGGCAGTCCCTCAGAGGTCCTTTCCAGGAACACGTCTTTTCATCCTGGAAGACTGAACTACTTCAATAGCTCTGAGTCTGCCCATCTGTGATCCAGAGATGGCATGAGCTACACAAATTTCCATTGCACCCTATCTCACACATGGTCCACCTTCCAAAAAGTGAAGTACTCATAGTCATAGTGGAGATAGCATAGATGACATTAAAGTATAGCACCTAGTCCTGTAGGCAGGACATGATATTTTTTGTCCCTCTCAAAAAAGAAACCATGTATACTACAACAATGATTTTTCCAGCTATTCCACGGCGTTTTAATAGGAAGGGGACATTGCCTCTCTCACTTACTTTCTTCAAAAAGTATGTTTCCAGGGAAAAAAGTACAATTTTTTTTCCAAGTAATTTGTACATCAAACAACTGAGAGGGTAAAATATTATTTGTTTACTTTAGTAGAAAATTATTTATGAATCAATACAAAACTTGTACAGAATTTTTTTAGTCTTCACTGTAGATTTACAATCATCTGATAACAAGGAAAACAAAGCTAACTTAGACAAAATTTAAATTATAACAACATTGCAAAACCCCCCACATATTTCACTAATGATGGTAATTGAAACAGTGTTTACTTTGCTCTCACTGTAATTGCACTTCTAAATCCCAAGGAGCCACAGTCATTTGGTTTGTGAAGATGTGCTTTAATACTGAGAGAATGTTATGTCAAAAAATAGAATAATAAATATGACTTTAGATGCATAAGCCATGCTTAAAGAGCTGCCCAATCCTAGGTTTAGCCTGAGTACTACCAAAAAAAAAAAAACTCTGCTGAAACTGATTCCACCAACAGTTTATTTTAAGGACAAATTATGTACTGTGGTATGACAGTAGAGCATATTCTTTGCAATTTTGCCATAAAGTCTTTTGTTAGTAATATGTTTTACACAATTTTGTGTCCTAAAAAACTCCAATTCCAACACCACTAATTATTTTCAAGATATTTGTAGGTAAAGGCAATGCCATTTTCCAATGTGAGCTCAAGGATTTTTCTATTCAGATGTTAATAAAAAATATATATAGACAATATTCATGATTACAAAATTGCACCCCCTATTTGCAGAGGCTTTGAGAAGTATATAAGTACGTAAGGTTCAAAACTCTGTGGGGTTTTGGCTCCTCAGTCTATTATACATTTGATGCTTTAGAATCCAATTGCTGCTTCAGACTGTAATTCAGGAAGACATTATGGAAACAGCTTTATACGCAAAAGTTCATTGCAACTTTCCTATACACTTAAGTATTTCTTAAAGGCTGGAATTTTAAAAATAAAAGAACTAGTTATGAAATGGTGACTTTCAAAAACTGATGACTGTAATACTCAATGGAAAGCTGTTTTTTTAAGACCTCTCAATCATATTTACCCCAGGATTGCAGACCTACTCCTACTCTCAAGTGTCAAAATTTTGTTGACATGTAATGGGAATCCAAGCAGGTCCTAAATTTGCTGCTTAGGAGATCGGCTGCCCAGGAAACAGTTTTATGGAAAACAGATCAAAGGGTTTTTCAGAGACCTAAAATGTTGCCGTTCAGTATGACACATTTTGTACTTATTTCTGAAGGAGACTGAATCTCCAGCAAATAAAACAGATAATTCTGAAACAAGAGTGACAAATTCATGCATGGATGAAACTTAAAATGGAGAGAACTCTATTTCTTTCCTCAGTAGCTTAGTGACTGTTTCCCATATGGTTCTCTTCATGGTCATTTCCTTTTTCTTCCTTTTCAGTTCAGCTAGAAAAAGAACTCTCAAACAAAAATCCTTCTGTTCAGATTTTCTAGATAGTCATTTTCATCCCTCAATTTTCTTTTCCTTTTAACAAAAAATATTATATTACAGGCATTCTGCCTTCTGAAGAAGCCAAAATACCAGTGAACATATGTTATACAGTACATTTAACTCAGCATTTCTTAAAATAAGTTGAAGTTTTTGCTTTTTCTTCTGTAAAAAGCTTTCAAATATTCAGTGTTTCCAGATTTTTTATTTTATAAAAAGTAAATCATGTACTTACCCCATTATTCTTGCAGAACTGGTTTTATCTTTACATTTATAAGGAACCTTTGAGCAGAAAGGAAGTAAACATAAAGAGATGAAGGAGCTGGAATATCTTGTGTTTTGGTTTTTTTTCCTCATGATGAATTATAAAAGAAAGGAGTATAAACTGAAACAATGCATATTCAATTGCTGATGTGCTACAATAAGTAATGTATTTTTGCTAAAATAAGTAATGTATACTATAAATAAAATTTTTGTAATATTTATTAATTCATAACAGCTTAAATATCCTCCTAATGCTGCTTAAGAAATATTAGATTAGATGTTAAGTTTAAAGAGGAAGAAAGACAAGCCCAACCTGGCAATCAACTAATATTTTTAGATGCTATTTTCCAGTAAAGAAACATTATTTCTTTATGAGATGCTAGTTTTATTGTTTCCCCACCATGTCCATTCTGTCTTATGTCACACATATGTGCTCACAAAGTTGATTCATCAGGTCACAGGTTCTAAAATTCCGAAATGTATCAACAGGAGTTAGGAGTGTTAAAGCATGAGAGGTAAGGAAAATTCTATTAAAAATGGGAAAGGGTGGAGAAGGGAGACCTTATGGTGACCTTTCAGTACTTAAAGGGGCGCTACAAGAAAAATGGGGACAAATGTGCAATAAAATATATTGATTAATTTCTTCCCCAAATCAAGCCTGTTTTGCCTGTGATGGTAATTGATGAGTGATCTTTTCCTGTCCTTATTTCAGGCCATGAGCCTTTTGTTCCATTTTCTCTCCCCTATCCAGCTGAGATGGGGAGTGATAGAGTGGTCTTGGTGGGCACCTGGCATCCAGCCAGGAATAACCCACCACTTGATCAATTGATTCTAAGCCTTCATTAGTAGTGGTTGAAATTTGCATAAATTTGATTCCTTATGCTCAATGACAATAAAATATTTCCTGAATACAAATTTCAAAAGACAATATTTTTTACTCCTAATGTATTGCCATTAAATTAAATCCATAATGGAATGGAATATGAGCTATGTTACCAAATCAAGGTGAAAAGGGCCCAGGAAACAAAAAGGGTATAAAGATGGAAGACTGACAGGTTTGATAGCCTGAGTGACGTATATTTTATTCTGAAGTTACTGCTTGCAATATCACCTGGAAGTAATAGAAAATTATTCTCAAAATAGGAAGTACATATAGTATGAATTAGTGTAAATTTTGTGGTTTCATTACATTGTTCTATACTTCAGGAACTGTGCTAGTGAAATGAATGGAATTATTTGCCTAATCAAAGAAGTGTAGCTTAGCTCATAATACATATTCCTCTGGCAGTCTGAACTATTAAGCAGATTTTAAAAGAAAAAAAAAATAACTTGTTAATATACTTTATATATCAAATACACTTTTATCCAAGAAGGCATCACAAAATACTTTGAAATAGTTGTTCCTTTACCAAAAAACAGCCTAAGGTTTATAAAAATACTAAGTATTATTTCAGCAGTATTAATCTCATTCCATTTCCCCTGACTTTGAGAGAAGTGTTTGAATTCTTGTCTAATAGGGTCATAACTCTGCATTCATGTGCAACATTAAAAATTTAGATTACAAATGTATAGTTGTATTATAGACAAGAAGATAGCAAAAAATCTCAGAAAGTTCTGAGGTTTAGTTAAAAATGCGGATTTTTGTAAACATTCTCCATTTCCACATTTCCATCTGACGTGTAACTGACTCTTTGCTCTCTGCAACTACATGTAGGAAGACTATCAGACTGCAGGAGGACCAGTTATTGATAAATAACTGGTTTTTAGCCCCATGATTCATCTTTCAAAATAATTTTCAGAGTTTAGGTTGTTCATAGATGTGCAATGCAGATTGAAGGGTGCAAATTGCAAAGTATATATGAAAGTAGGCAGCTGCTCTTCAAGCCCANTGTTCTTTCTGAAGTGTGAAGATGTTTACTCTAGAGTTCTGTTTGCTTAACCTCCTAAGTGACTCATTGCAGCAGAATGAGCCCTTCACCTTAAATCATCTGCAGTGTAATAGAGTGTAAGAATTAATAGCTGGGTGCTGTGATCAAAAGTGCTACTTTTCTCTATAGTGCCTGTATACAAAAAGTGTTTCATGAGAATAGGGTTTAAAATAGCTGAAATTTTCACATCATAAAGTCTCTGTATAAGTTTACGGAGTACCCTAAGCACAATAGACAAAGGATATTCAATTATTATTTGAACAACAGCTCTTGCCAAAAAAAGACGAAATAATATAGAGGAAGGAAAGGTATAACCATCATATAATCCTAATCTATATGTTCTAAATAACCAATCAAGAAATTTTCATTTTTAAAGACTGTGTCTATTTACAAAAACAATAAATGGGCCCAACTGAAAGCTTGCTTTTAAGTTTAATTTTTAATTTCTCTGTTCTTTCCAGGAATTAAATACCTCATACGTATGTAATACATATGAATACATATACGCATGTGTTACTCAAGATACACACATGCATATTACAGGGAAACTAATCTTCATATAATCTTATGGGAAGTCAGCAAAAAGTAGAGTTATTCAGAATTTATGGGTACATATCTAAGGATGATATTCTTCTTCCTATTTACTTGACTATATGTGGACTGTAGGAAAAATATAAACAATAATAATTCCATTGAAATTACTAAATCATCTATGATACCTAAGTATTTAGAAAAACATCTGCTTATCATGAAGACCTGGCACAGAAT
>WEZZ01026062.1:258-11314 GCA_013400585.1 Chloropsis cyanopogon | reverse complement strand
CTGACCCCAGGGTGCTCCTTTCCCCACATGAGCTCACTCCATCCGCAACAAATGTGCACAATTCTTTGCAGAAAACTAAACTTGCAGTTGCTTTTCCTCTCAGCACTGGCCCAGAACATGACCTACATCCCACATATTAAAGGAATTTTGTCCTTTATAGACTGTATGAATGCCTTACTAAGAAAAAGATTTGATTAACTTGTGGTAAAGGACAAGCTCAAACAAAAAAGACAAGGAGGCAAGACTGTGTTCTGCTCTGCAACCTCAGATAAACTAATTTCCCTCTCAGTTTCTGAAAAACAGAATGGGAGTGATAATCAATAATGTTTCATGACCTTACAGAGATACTGTGTGCATCAATGCATGGCAATCTGATGGGAATCAAGTCTGTGAAGAAACTCCTAATAGCCTTATTTCTGAACTCTGCAGGAGTTTCATGGTCATAACTATCCTGAAAATTTCCATATCAAAATTACCATAAAGTTGTTGTGGTTGTTCTTGCTGTAGGCAGAGAAGGAGAAAGAAACTAAGAAAAAAAGTCCTTAAAAGGCAATTTTCTGAGCCACTATCTCCCATTGCTATGCACTTCAGAAAGTCTTTAAAAGACTTGTGAACTAAGGTCTCAACCCTCATGTTTTTGTAAGACAAGGCTCAGTGCCTCCTAGGTCTGGGCCTTGCTCCACATGATGAAATTGCAGTGCCACAGTGATGCAACTTTGCAACTTCTACTCTGTTGTAGGACTTCTTGAGCAATCAGGATGAATGAGGAGAGAAAGGGGCTTGAAAGGGCAATGGTTGTTCTATGCCCTTTATAATATCCAATAAATACAGACTTATACAGCCAAGAAGAGTCTGAAAACACTTGAACAGTAAATTTGAAGACACTGAAAAGCTTCTGGACGTTCCCTGATGATTACTGCACTAAGAATGGCTAAAACAGTCTAAAGGATAAATTGTATGAAGTCTGCGGGATGCTAATAAATTCCTTTCTGTTTTGAGATGTTTTGAATTAATTGTGCCAACAAAAACTATTCTTTGGCATAAGACAGGTATCATTTATCTCAGGCAGACCTTATCAAAGAGGAGAAGATAGAAAAATGGGTATACCTGCTGCTCTGTTCATTGTGTCCAGAGACAGGCAGAGTGAGTAAGCACTGCAGAATTTGGCAATGTGTTCTTATAGTTATAATTAATGATGACTTTGAATGAAAAATCTATGGTCCACAGAATTCATAATCTCAGAGAGGCAGCAAAGATGCTTTACATTGCCAAATAATACAATTTTTAGACTTACTTCCCAATACAGAACATTTCCACACTGACAATCCCAGCTATGTCCTGCAAATCAGTACAGATAATGTAATTCAAATTTTGGCAACTTTCCAGGAAGACTATGCAGCTCATTGCTGAAGAACATAAAATATAAATTGAATGTGAGACCTTGTTTTGTGGAGCTTAAAGCTTTCCACTGCTGCTAGATGTATTCACACATTCCACCTGACCTTTCTCAGCTTTCACAGCACGAGGGACTAGCTTGTATATGCCACCTGCATTGTCCCTTTTATCCATCCCACCAGAAATTTAGGTAGCTGAAAATTAGAGCAACATGAAGCCCCAGGGAATGAATTCACAAGCAATGATATTAAATTTTCTTTCAATCCATGCAGCCCGTGCAGCTGTGACACTTGAATTTCAGACAAAGCCTCATGAAAATGCCCTCACGGGGGGCTGGTCCAGGGGAGGGGCAAAGGATAAGGCTGTTATCAGGTAATTCTTTCTTTATTCCCTCTACAAGTGGACTTCTATGAGAGAACAATGCTTCTGGGGAAAGAAGAGGGACTTCTCAATTAGGACACAAGTGTACAAGGTAGCTGGATTTGCTGAGCCACCTGCATTAGCAGAAGAAACTTAGTTCAAGGTTTTGAGATGTAGATTTCCAGATCATCCAAATGATGATTCTGGATGATCCAGATCATCCAAATTATAATTCATGAAGTGGGAGGTGACAGATTTTGAGTAAGTCCTGGTTGCTAAGGTTTGCTTTTACTCATGTGCCCTTCCTCAAGTCCAATTTTTTCATACAGTCTGATTGAATTCTATATTCACAGGATACAGAATACAAGTGGATTGTTTTAATTTTAACCCTTTGGCATCCTAATGTACAGCTGAATTTTCTAATACTTAGAAATATTCCAGCTCCAGATTTCTGATTGTCAGGGCCCAAGCCAATCCAAAATATCAACCTTGTCACTCAAACAAAATAATCTATTTACAGCCTCGCTTGAGGCCTCTGCATAGAGAGGTAAGTTTATAATTAAAGTAAAGCAAGTTTCTATTGTGGTTTTTTACAGATCTATCACTGTTCTGTTAATGACATAACTGTGATGACATTTATTTGGTGACTCCACAAGTGAAAACAAATGCATCAAATGCAAACAGAGTATACGAATTCTCACAATATCATCCCACCAAAGAAAATTCTCTTTACAAGAGAGTCAAGAGAAATTACATTTTTACACTCCTGCCCCAGAGGAGTTTTTCATTCAATACAGATTTACTTAGAGATAAAGTTCAATAGTAACAGTTATTTTACAAATAGTGTCCTGCAGTTTATGATTATTAAAGTCAACTCGTCAGCAGAGGGCACTGAAAGAAACATTATAATAGATGTTATTGATATAATCACTGCTGCCACCAACTCCTGATGGCTTGAGGCTTGGTATAAATGAAGGTCTGCAGCCCCTTGTATTTTATTAATATTGTTGTTTGTCTAATAAGAAAGCCATTTACCTGCTGTGTGTGATGAGGTTCCTTGACAGATGTTATTCTTTATTTTCCTCTCCCTCTGTGCTTTGGGTTTTGTAGAAATATGAGTGAATAATTTTTTGCAACTTTTTCTTTCATGTAGCTGAGAAATTTATATACAGCATGCTTATCATCATTTCTATCTGAATAATTGCTACTTCTTATCCCTACCTATATACCTATATTACCTTTAAAAGGTTGGAATACTTCATTAGTGACCTATGATTCTTCAATCATTGTTGAAACCAGACGATGAATAACAGCTCTTTTCCTTAGGGAAATTGTTATATTGGTTCAGACCAATGGTATGAAAGAGATTTCATATTTTCTTTTGATCTCTTATGGTTTTACACTGGTATTCCATTCAAAGAACAAGATCTGATATTCCAATATTTATTATGTTTTTCACTGTAACAATTCTCAGTAATTCGAATGAATATTCATACCCATTTGTTATTTTTTGAGAGCCTAAATTACTTCTTACAGTAATGAGCCTCACCATCTAGAGAGGCAATTAATTTCATTTCCCATCAATCCTGGTAACTGCATTTAAAGGCTTGTGAGTATACTTCCTGTGACATTATATGTAGCACGTATCATTATATGTATCATGCTAAACCTATTGGGAATGTAATAACTCATCTTCAGTGATCCTGTAATTGTCATTATTTAACAGCACAATTGCCTACAAAGTTGACTATCTCTGCAGCATTAATTTTATCTCGTCTGCTAGCACTAGTAAAAAGGTTTACAAAAACCAAATTTTTGTTGTTTTTTTTTTTTGGTTGCAAGTACAGTTCCCACAATGGAAAAGGTAGGACAATTTTACAGATCTTTAACTCTCCACAGAAATACATATCACATACTGATATGTATTGCATAGACACATGTATTACACATACATGTACAGCTACATGTATGGATCACACACTACCCTGCAGTGACACACGCTGGACACTCTCTGGTGGGAGCACAGCTCTGCCAAAAAGGCCCCGGGATCCTCTGGGCACAAGCTGGAGCATAAAACCCAGGCAGCACAATGGTCTCACTGCAACCATGAGCCCAGCCAGGAGATGGAGGGAGGGAACCATCCCCTGCTCTACTCAGCACTCATTAAACCACACCTGGAACAATGTCCTAGGTTTTGGTCCATTGAATGGTAGAAAGACGTTGATAAACTTAAAAGATGTTTACAAGTCTGAAGCATATGATTTATGAACAGAGCTCAAAGCAGCAGAAGTGGAAGAGGGAGTGAAAAAGTGCATAGAGTGAGCTGAATAAAACCCCCAGGGCCATGAAAATGTTGAAATCTCCTGGAAAGTGGAACTGCTGACTTTTCCACAGTTCTAATACCATTCTACTCTGACTTTGAGGTATTTGCAGAAGTCTAAAATCAGTTTTCCTATAATCCCTTCCCTACCAGTAATTTTTGAATTATTATTTTAGGCTTTAATGCTAAATCAACACTCTCTTGAGAATACAAAAGTTTCTGTAAATAAACACAAAATTTTGAAAGTGATGAAAAGTTTGCTGAGTGGGAAAGGATTTTTTCAAAACTCTTACAGCATTATTTCCAATGCCATCCCTCATTTATCCATCAAAGACTGTCGTCACTCTGTGCTTCAATATATCTTCAGTCAACAAAACACATAATGTGATTTACCATTGTCTGTAGCTGTCTTCTGTAAAGACCCATATATTTTCATTGCTTGATTATTGGTCAGNGACATTATATGTAACACGTATCATTATATGTATCATGCTAAAC
Source organism: Chloropsis cyanopogon (assembly GCA_013400585.1). Taxonomy (NCBI): domain Eukaryota; kingdom Metazoa; phylum Chordata; class Aves; order Passeriformes; family Irenidae; genus Chloropsis; species Chloropsis cyanopogon. Next base: position 6,741 of record WEZZ01026062.1, on the reverse strand, counting down.
CTATTGGGAATGTAATAACTCATCTTCAGTGATCCTGTAATTGTCATTATTTAACAGCACAATTGCCTACGAAGTTGACTATCTCTGCAGCATTAATTTTATCTCGTCAGCTAGCACTAGTAAAAAGGTTTACAAAAAAAATTTTTGTTGTTTTTTTTTTTTGGTTGCAAGTACAGTTCCCACAATGGAAAAGGTAGGACAATTTTACAGATCTTTAACTCTCCACAGAAATACATATCACATACTGATATGTATTGCATAGAGACATACTCATACATTCATGTATTACACATACATGTACAGCTACATGTATGGATCACACATTACCCTGCAGTGACATAGGCTGGACACTCTCTGGTGGGAGCACAGCTCTGCCAAAAAGGCCCCGGGATCCTCTGGGCACAAGCTGGAGCATAAAACCCAGGCAGCACAATGGTCTCACTGCAACCATGAGCCCAGCCAGAAGATGGAGGGAGGGAACCATCCCCTGCTCTACTCAGCACTCATTAAACCACACCTGGAACAATGTCCTAGGTTTTGGTCCATTGAATGGTAGAAAGACGTTGATAAACTTAAAAGATGTTTACAAGTCTGAAGCATATGATTTATGAACAGAGCTCAAAGCAGCAGAAGTGGAAGAGGGAGTGAAAAAGTGCATAGAGTGAGCTGAATAAAACCCCCAGGGCCATGAAAATGTTGAAATCTCCTGGAAAGTGGAACTGCTGACTTTTCCACAGTTCTAATACCATTCTACTCTGACTTTGAGGTATTTGCAGAAGTCTAAAATCAGTTTTCCTATAATCCCTTCCCTACCAGTAATTTTTGAATTATTATTTTAGGCTTTAATGCTAAATCAACACTCTCTTGAGAATACAAAAGTTTCTGTAAATAAACACAAAATTTTGAAAGTGATGAAAAGTTTGCTGAGTGGGAAAGGATTTTTTCAAAACTCTTACAGCATTATTTCCAATGCCATCCCTCATTTATCCATCAAAGACTGTCGTCACTCTGTGCTTCAATATATCTTCAGTAAACAAAACACATAATGTGATTTACCATTGTCTGTAGCTGTCTTCTGTAAAGACCCATATATTTTCATTGCTTGATTATTGGTCAGAGTAAAAACATTTAGTTAACTTACTTAAAGAATAATTCTAATATTATATAGGGGCTATGACTATAGATTGATTCAGATTTGAATCCAGGACTAAAACCATCAGTGTTTGTTTTATCTGTGTGAAGTAGTGTATAGGTTTCACAGTCCAGAACCACATCTGAGTGTCAGGAATTTTGCTAACTCTTAAGATATGTCAAAGCCCTGGGAAATATAATTTATTTTCTCTCAAAACAATACAATGGGATGTTTGTAAGAGAAACAAAGTCACTCTCTGAAAATAATGAACCAATATGTACCTGCATATTGGATTTTATCCTATTATCACTATATCCACACCATCCCCTGTGGAGACGGCAGCATGTTTTGCTACATGCCAGAATACCTGGCCAGAGATTTGTGAGTGGAATATTTAGAAAATACTGTAAATAATCTTGAAGGAAGAGATTGGATATGAGCATAACTTCAGGAATGGTAAGTGGAACATTTTCTTTCCTTTTTTATTACTACTGTTGTGCTTTTAGATTTAGATTGGAGATAAGGGTCCAAATATTGTTTTTTTCACACTTCAGAATGCAATCAGAGTTGTACTATGTATGATTTTTCCAGTCTGTATTCTTAGTTATAAGTGGCATGCAGTTTTCCAAATTGAGTCTCTGCTTTACAAATATAATTTAAATGTCTTCTGCAAATGTGTTAGAACACTTAATTTGCATAATAATTTTGGTAAACAGAAAACACTTTCAAATAAAGCATCATTTACAATATTAAGTAAAAGAGATGCTGGCATTAAAATTTCCAAGTGCAATTAGTTTTGAAACCCATTGACTTTCCAAACACAGTGGGTTTTTAAAGAGTGCAATTAAACCTCATTGTGTATAACAAATAATGCCATTATTAACAATATTTTTTAAAGAAAACAGGGGTTATGTGGTTGAATTAAAATCTAAAATGCTCCAGATATAATAAAAGCTACTGCCAAGCTCTGCACACAAGAGAAGTTGTGTCTGAAAAGGCATTGAAGGAGCCAAGTAGAGGGCTGAGGGTGAGGAGTTAGCTGCCCTGCCTGTCACACAAGGCACAGGTACTGTCAAGCTCTGAGCCTCTGTGGTTGCCACAGTTCAGCTAAACAAGATCTGAGAGGAAGTTTATCACTGTGGTCTGGTGGCTAATATTTGAGTAGAGTGAGGACCTCAACCTAATGAACATTATATACAGAAAAGAAATGCCTGTTGCATACACCTAACTGCAGTACCAGAATTTTTGACTTCTCGTGTCTTCTTGGTGCCCAAGAGCTGTGCAAAACAATCCATCTAAGGACTGTTTTGGTTTCTGCACAGGAGCCAATAAGCCTGGTTTAGGCATCGTGCTTCATGGATACTTTGAGTCTCTCTCTGGTTCCAATGCAAAAGGTGCATCTGGAGGGAAATCATCCTGGTGTAAAGTGACAGCAGAGTACCATGTGTTCACAGGGCTGGAAGTGCCCATCTCTGCTGTGAGAAGCTGTGCAAGTAGGGAAGAGGAAAGAAGGTGTGTGCTCTTCTGCCCTACACAATTTATGTCTGTGTGTGTATGTGATGATTTATAGTTGTCAAGTTTCTAACAATCTAATATTGTAGTTTGTCTTTTGTATTATTGTTATTGATTGTGAATGTATGACCTTGTTCCTGCTTGCTAAGTGTCTGCCATTAATAGATCAATAAACTATTTTGATGTTAATTTGATTTAAAACAGAAAATTTGATAAGTTTTTCCCCATGGTAAACTGCAACCTGGATCTCCCACTTCCAAAATGGTAAAATAACTAAGTCTTGTGGGAAAGACTTTTTATGCATGGTTGTTCTTATAGATTTTTTAACTGGCATATTGTATGTATTATTATTGCACATAAACTAGAATGCTCACTTGCAAGATAAGCAAAGGACTAACTTCAGATCAACTTAAGTCTATCATGTTCAGAGGTTCTCTGCTGAATACTGAAATGCCTAAATAAGTTACTGATTAAACAATCCCATGTTTAATTTTCTGGTTTCATAAGCAGTTTAGTGAGGTGGTTTTGCAGAGGTAATTTTCAGTTTAATTCAAGACATTTGTGCTTTTCTGGTCCTCTTTACTGAGGAGAACTAGACTGTTCTGGTTCTCCACATTAGGCTAACAAAAGGCCACTAAGTCTCCATGGAAATGGTTAAATATGCCTTAGAATAAGCCATTCTTGTGTTCCAGGAACAGAGAGCCTGGAACCCAAACTCAGAGTGTCAAAGTTGCCAACAGCTGAGAAATATGTACACAGGTCAACATGAAAAAATAAATTAATAAAATTGAAGAATATACATTTGCAATGTATGTAGGAGACTCTTCAGTTTTCCCTGATGCCAAGATATTCTATGCCTGCTATAAATTTCTGTCCTTTTAAGGCCATTAAGCAGAGAATTTTCCATACCTGTATTTACTTGTTTTGATCAGATCATGAGAGCCAAGATGTATTTCAGGAGGGGACAAAACAAATTAGGGAGGAGATGCACCCTTTTTGAGCAGTTGGAGTGATGCAGTTTTTTCTAGACCTCTTTAGGACGGGAACTATCTCCCCCATTATGAGTGCACTGAAACAAACTTGGTATGGCAAGTCTCACTCTCATCAGGAGAGGTATCAATATGTCTCAAGGACACAACACTTTCTGGTGCCTGTGATTATTGCATATATTTAGGTCCACTCTCTCTGTTCTCCTGACAAACACGTAGAACTTCTTAGGATCTCCATAAGGCTTTAGCATGTGGACATTTGGATTTGCATTTACACTTCACTTATTTATCAATTGCCTGGTGACATTATCTTAAATGAGTTTAGGGGTTGCTTACACATGCTTGCAAACATTGCTATTATGCAAGTGCATGCATTCATATAGCAGGTATTTAATCACATTTTAAAAAATATATTCTAGGAGTCACAGGAGCATCCATTGTGCTAATAGAATGTTTAAAAGAAACAAGACATTCATAAAGCTGTTGGAAGATAAAGCCCAACATTTCTGAAAGGATTTTCAGATATACTTCTAAGTTGTCTTTGCACTATGAGACAGTAATTGCAACCCAGTTTGAAGTGGCAATACTTAACAAAAACAGAGGGTGAAGATTAAAGTATACCTGGCACAGACACCCCTATTTCATGATGACAGCTCTACCTACCTTTTTGAACTATTTAGCAGAAGAGTGAATTCTTATTCCCTTCTATGCAATGGGTTTGTCTGAGAGCATGTGGAAGCAAAATATGTTCCTCAACTGTGTTACATTCTTGAAGAGGAGATTTTTGGAGCTCTTATAGTCACAGAGTTAATAAACACACAAAATTGAACAGATTAATGTAGTAGCTCATAGCATTTGGTGATATTTAATGATGGAGTGCCTAAGCTGTGAAAATACTAATTTCAATAACTTAGGGCACTAAAATGTATCTTTACAGATGTACCTGATAGATTTTCTGTGTTTGACCATCAAATTGAGAATTTAGACAGTAATTCTCATTACAGCTTCATTCCTTGTTTCAAAGACAATTTCTTTTTATAATTCACACTCCTTTCCTCCTTTCCAGAAGCAAGAAAATAACACACACGGTTTCTTTGTTAGCAGCATAATCTCTAGAAAACCAACTGGCCTGATTCACACATTGTATTATAGCCATCTTTACTCCAAGCCCTGAGTACTGGCTCACACACCAGTGAACAGAGTAACAATGAGAGGCTTTTTAAAGTCATATTAAGAGAGACATCACCCAGACTGGTTACCTTAAGTGGAAATTGTAAAACCCATCTGTCCTTTACTTGAACCTTTGAATGAGTCTAAATGCCTGCAAACTGTTCTTTTTAGAAGCAGTAGAAGGAATGGCAAGTGTGTGCTAAAGAGAAGGAGAAAGGACTTGGAATGTGTTCAGCCAACATGCTGCTGCTTTCTCAGCAGCAGAGTAACCCATTTGGAAAGATGAAATATCTTCTGGTCACTCTGAACTCCGGGCAACACTTTTAAAGCAAATGTTTATTCTTAGGTTTCAAAGTAGTACTTTTGCACATTACTGCCAATCGACAATATGGTGATTTTAAATTTCTCATTCCCCCTAATCAAAGGTAGTCCTAGAATTTAGTTCATTATGCTTTTGATGAAGACACTTTCATAAAGCATGCTGTAAGATAATTACAATTGAACAAAGTGCTCCCCAGGTAAATAGTCTATAATTAGTGTAAATTATCCCATGCATCTATTTTATTTTAGGATTGGTTGGTTTGGTTTCTCAACACGTAAAGGCATTCTGAATAATTACCAATGCAATCTGCATGAGGCACTGTAATTTTCTACTAGGTACTGAGTGTTTATTTATCCTGATAATGTCTGATCTTCTAAGGACATTCTGTCATGGCATCATAATCAGTCTTGGTGTTGACAGAAACGAGCTCTGCTCTGCAATATTTGGGAGATAAAAGAAAGCTAAATTAACCCTACTATATACTGCCTTTATAGTCTGACTAAAGCCTAATAATCTGAATATATGAGTGCATGTATGAGAAATTAGCTCAGTCAATAGCATATTTCTATGTATTACACCACATCATAAACTGTAAAGTATGTTTACTTGTGAAAAACTCCAATGACGAAGCCCAAAACATTTAGTATTCATTTAATATATCCTAGAAAATTAGAATTGAATAAACCTAAATGCACTTATTTAACTACTTTGTTGTATATAAACATTTTGACTTTGTACATTTATTTTCACAGATAGGTGGATACTGATCACCTTGGGGACCACCTGAGCGAGAATGGTGAGCCTCCTGAGCCTGAGATGGCAGCACCTGCACAAACCATGGAGTGTGAGAAAGATATAGTTTGTCTTTCCTACTCTGTATTTTTTCTGAGCTTATAACAGGGTTTTTAGGCACCAAGTGGAAATAAGGAGGAGAAAGTGAATGACAACATGTAATAAACATATTGACTAATTGTGGCAAGCTGAGAGATTGGGAAATGTGATGAGAAGAAAGGAGAATCTACTAAAGTAAAGAGGAAGCTGGAATTGAAAAAATGTGATATTTAGGCCTTCTTTTCAAGATTGCAATAAATTAATATCCTATGAATTGACCCCACCTCCAAAAATATTCCCTTTCTATTTTTTTTTTCAACAGAAGCAAAATTTTACATTTCAGTGTAAACTCTGTCTCATGTTATCAGAGCATTTAAACATTTACAGTTGCTGGAACTTCCAAAGGGACCATTCTGACCTATTTCTGTATGAATTTATCTTTCATTATGTGACGCATAGGGATTTTTGATAATTCCTTTTATATTGTTACAGAATATGAAAGTCATAGATGTATTAGGCCAAAACAA
>WEZZ01026061.1:25633-44042 GCA_013400585.1 Chloropsis cyanopogon | reverse complement strand
CAAAGCTTCAGATGGTAAGAAGAGATTCAGATGAAGGGGTAAAGAATAAGGATAGTTGGTCTTGCTTTATTCTCACCACCACATCAATTTCCTTGTAAAATTCTCAACACTCTTAAGTGGACTGAATTGAGTCACAGTTATGGTTCTGTGGCCTAGAAGAGAGAATGTTTTATTCTTCTTTGAGGGAGTCTGTTTGAAGACTGAACTTTGAGGGGTTTTTTTACCTTTATAAACTCAGACCTCTGACTTTAAGAACAAACCTTAAAGCACACTTTGGAACAACGTGTTAGCCAAGCCTTTGTGGTACTCCTGTGTTCCTGTTGCTTTGCAAGGCAAAGAAGAACATTTACTGCTTGTTGTTTAATTTGACAGTTGGAGCAGCTCTTGTGTGGCAGCAAGACAGACACTTGGGATGCAAAGACTTTAATGGAATGTTGCAGGCCTGATCACGGTTATACGCATGACAGGTAATATCGTGTTGGTCTTATTCAACAAACAAAACACCAAAACAGTAGAGAATACTTCCTTGAAATAATCTTCATACATTGTTATTCAAGCTGTGCCATTTATTTGAAAATGTTCATAGTGTACTAAATATGAATCTGATGCAATCATTATAACTATAAAGAAAATAATATTTTCTTGGTTCTTTTCCCTCCTCAGTCGAGCAGTGAAGTATCTCTTTGAAATTCTCAGTAGTTTTGATAGTGAGCAGCAAAGACTGTTTCTTCAGTTTGTGACAGGCAGCCCCAGACTGCCTGTAGGAGGTAGGTGTTCCTTATTGCATATTGATGTGCATGAAATCACTGTTATTGATGTATTTCTGAGTAAGATGTTTACTTCAGTCTAGGAAGAAATTCCCTAACTTAGTATTTAAGAGGTTCATACTAGTTCCACATTTCTAATTTCAGAACTGGCTGGGCAGACGTCAGGTACAGTTATCATAACCTTTGTGTTAATCTCATGATACTTCCTACAGTTGACTCTCCAGCTTTAAATTGTTGCCAGAAAATCTGTCAGAGGGCAAAAGAGAATTCAAAATTTAAGTAAAACTGAAAGCTCCTAATACTGTATTTTTTGGCTAGAGATGCATTAAGTTATGGCAACAAAATGATGTATTATAACCTGAAAACAATAGTCTCCTTTCTAGAAAGGAGACAGTACTTAGGATAGTATTAATCTTTCTTAATTTCTCCCCCTTTTGAATTTCAGCATTTAGGTAAGAGACAGAGCAGTAAACAGAAATTTGCTGGTTTTGCTAGGGACTGTTGTAGAATATGCATTTTACTGTATTCTCATCTGAGTGCTTTGCAGGTCAAAACAGAATTCATGCATCTGTTCCACTGTTTACATTCTTTGGGATTTGGGGGAAAGACTTGATTATTCTTTTTTTCTAAGTATATTTTGGGAGCTCTTCTGTGGGGATACGGTACAGACACAATTGAGTGTTAGGAATATAGAAACAACAGCTGGAGTAGGAATAATCAGGTACTAGTGTCATAGATGATTCCTGTTAAAAAATGTGCATGAAGCCAACAAACTTAAAATTATTGGTTGGAATAGAATTTTTACATATATAGAGCACAATTAAAAGGAGATTCATGCAGCTTATTCCTTTGTTTTAAATTAATTTTGTAAGATTAATTGCAGGCAGGATTTTAGGTATTTTTAGCTTGCTGTGCAGCTTTATAGAGCCGTTTTCTGAACTTCTAAAGGTGTCCAGGATGTCGGTTGTGCTTCTGTCACTGGGCACGTTTGCAGTCAGCTGTGGGTGTTCAGGAGGAGCAGCCTTATTCTGTGTCTTCTCTCCTTACTAGGTTTTCGAAGTTTGAATCCTCCCTTGACGATTGTACGGAAGACATTTGAGTCCACAGAGAATCCCGATGATTTCTTACCCTCAGTAATGACTTGTGTGAACTATCTCAAATTGCCGGACTATTCAACTATTGAGATAATGCGTGAAAAACTCTTGATAGCTGCAAGAGAAGGGCAGCAGTCATTCCATCTTTCCTGATCACAATGAAAAATGCAATGTCTGCCTGTTACAGCAAAAGAGAAACTCATGATTCTTTTCTAAATATATCACCTGAGTCAAGGAAACGTGTTACGCCTTCTTGTTGTAGAAAAACGGCTTGCAGATTATAAGCAAAGACACTTGGTTGATATTCATTAAAAGCCCCTATGGACTTAAAGTGATCAGGCCCTAAAAGTTGTTGTGACAAGGTTTCTTTAGCAAGTTCTTGTTTAAATTATCATTTATTTGATGAGTGAAGTTTTTAACTTGCTTTGCTGTGTGAAATTTAAAAAGGGATGTTTTTCCAGGCTGGAACAATAAATGTCGCTGTGCAGTTTAATACTGGGCTGTGTGTATCCATCTAGCTAAGTCTGAAGTTTTTCCTCCAAAGACAACTTTTGTACATAAGTACAGAAATTAAAATACACCATGTATTTGACAAATCTAGTTTAGTAGACTAGTTCTGTGTACCCTCACCTGCCTCTAATTTTACCCATCCTCATGTATTGTCTGATGTGCAATTCACTTGGTTCTTTTTGTGTGCAACATTCAACAATTGTTATGTTTTGGTTAGCATGGGCATTTAACTGGTCCATGCCTCTTTCTCTGATTAAGATAATTTAAATTTTACTGAAATCAAATATATATTGTCAATATAATTCAGCCTTTGTAACTAGGTAGAACCTTTCTTATAGGATAGTTTTACTTGTAGTGGTAGGATATAATGGCGACAGTCGTTACCAGAGTGCTCCAGAGCTGTTTACACAGTGATTCAGGCAGCAAAAGCCTCGTACAGGAGGCAAGGAAGAATTATTTCTTTCATGTAGTTGAAGTCCAACAGCTTGGGCTGGCCAGCGTGTATTGTGGTAAGGCCCAGAGCATTTCGAATTGATGTAAAGTTTTTTAAAAGACAAATTAGTCATTTCATTCCCTGTTTGAGTAAACAGTTTTCCTGTTCTTGATCTAAGTTCCTGGCTAATTTTGTAGTTTTTTCTCCTTTTTTTTTTTTTTTCTTTCCCCCCAGTGCTAGCTTGGAACAAGCAGTTCAGCCTTTGTCTTTTGACACAGATAAAGCACCTGTAAGCAATGCTCTGTCCAACTGTTTTATGTGCTGATTTCTCAAATCTGCAATAATTTACTTCCATCAGGTTAATGTTTTTACCTGAATATAAATAAAAAAGTTTGCTTCACCTTTTTGTTCATAGTTTTGTACTGTATGCCTAAAACTCAATTGTGTAAATTACTGTAATGGAAGTAAATCATCCTGAATCTACTTGGCTAACAACCTGCAACTTGTGGATGATTTACTACTAAAACAAGACCTTTTAAGACCTCCCACTTGAGGGAAATTTTTTCCTTTCTATGCGTTCAAAAAACGGGCAATTACAAATATTCCTGAGATGTACCTGCTACATAGGTAATCTTTATGAAAATGTGATAGTTAATTACTTTTATTCAACTTTGAGAAATCAAAATTCCTATCAGTGCTTAGAAATTGTTACATTCTGGCTAATCAGGCTAGTTATTTCCCCTAAACTAACAAGTTTTCTTTTATCCAGCTGAAGAACTCGTACTTCCAGAACATGTAACGGACATTCTTCTGGTGAATTCACAGAATTACCTGTGCTTGCTCAGACCAGTGCCACTGAAATGTAATACAGACCTGTCATGAGCATGAGTAGAATGTGAAATCCTTGCACAAAGAACCTGATAACTGAACAGTTTTTTATTATGGTATTAAACCCGACCGAAGGCGCTTCACCCTGTACATACAATAACGGTAGCGCGCAGTGCGGCATAGTTTGCATCCAACTTCAAGGCAGTGTTTAAACTATGGACTGGTGTTTAAATTGTTCTGATAACTTGATCAAACTGAGCACAAACAAGTGTTTATAGTGTGTGGATAGCAATTTGTTCATTTTTTAAGGTTCTATATTTTAAAAAAACTGACTTGTGTAAAAAAAAAAAAAGAAAAAAGCTAATATTTTGTATTAAAATATCATGTGTATTGATACTTTTTTTACCCATGTTGTCTCCCTCTAGAATCTGGCTTTCATTGACTTGGAAATTCTGAGGAGCTTTCAGATTTGATAGTGTAACTGTTTGTGTAACTGTTTCAGTGGGAAAATAAGTTGGTGCCTGTTTAAAAAGGAAGGAAAAAACAAGTACCTGTGGTGATGTGGTTTTGGTTGTTCTGGCTGTCATTTTCAGCACAGACTAAGGTTTTAGTTTGCCTGAAAAGTGAATGTAACCCTTTTGGGTGACACTTCTTTTTTCCTATCAAGGGCAGCTTTTAGCGTATTAGAGCAGCAGTCTGGCTTAAAAGGTAAAGATAGTAAATTACAAGAATAAAGTGAAAAGTCACATTTTGCATGACTGCAGTACTGTCCTGCAAACAAATACATATATATCTAAGAGTAGTTCAGAATGAGTGGAGGGGTGGTGAAAAATCTTAAGGATTTCTCCTTTTCAGGAATCTTGGATTAAGGGAAAAGCTCACTAAAATCAATCCATGGGTGTATGTAGTCATTGTAGTACTGCACTGCTTTGTATACCTTTATAAGGTATAATAAAAGGTGCAATCAGAAGTCTTACCTTTTTTAAATGGGTGCTTTGTTTTTAGCGTGGTAAGTTTAACTATTTTTAGGTAACACGAGCAGTTACTGTTTTGGATGAGTTTCATGTCCTTCTGTATTAATAATAGCAGCAAGAAAAAAAATCAATGGATGAAAGGGCCATACAGGCACTGATAACTCCTACTGTGCAATATCTTTTTGTTGTTGATAGATGTTGGCTTTTTACCAAAATCTCTTGTTTAGGGAACACTTTAGCATCCCATCTCACATGAATTAGTTACAGTGCTTCTTCATGTTCTCTAGGATGGTGCACAAGAATTAATTCCCATCATGTGTGAAGTCCCCTGTGCTCACTGCCAAACTTAATCAGATACTCCGATTTCCATGTGCAGACCGCTTGCATAATTGAACTGTCCAGATTCTTCCTTCTTTCCCCTTAACCATGTGTTTTATTTTCTTCTATCTCCTTTCCCTTACTGAGTTCTCTTCTGATGAGAAGGTGGGTGCCTAAGGGCAGGGAGTGGTGAAATTCCAGGTGCCTGTAACACTTGTGCTCTCTCTTCTGGCCCCTGATGGAGGTAGGTCTGTCAAATATTGAGTTCTGGGCCCTGGCCCCCCTGTCTTCACATGAGTAGTGCCAGTTCCTATGCTCTGAGCAGCCTGTACTCTGCAGAGGCAGGAAATAAGGGCCTGCCTGACACGAGAGAGAATGCCATGGTTTCAGTATGAGCGTGCCTTCCCCAAGCCAAAACGTCGCTATAGCTAAAGCTGTTGGCAGAATGGATAAAAATGAAAAGCCATGCTGAAATGAATTCTGGAAATGCTGAAATTCGAAGGGGAGGTATAATCTGCTGATAGGTGAGCCTTTTCAGGGCTTGCCCTGTCTTTCTCCTGCTTTCATTTCCTGGTCTCTTGATTGCTTGAACTGGAAAGCATCTGTGCCATGTGACCTCTCCTGTGATCCTGCAGGAACTTCCCACTCTGTGTTCCTAGTGTGCCATATCTCTCCCACTGCGTTGTGGCTTTAGGAGCTTTTCTCAGGTGAGTGTAGGTGGCTGCCCCAAGAGTAGGAGTGGTCACGCCAGCACAGTGCAGCAGCACAAGCTGCACAGGCAGTGCTTGATCAGAACCTTGGTGCCTGTTGGTACAGCAGATGGGGAACGTTCCATCCTTGCTGCCTGTGACTGACAGCAAAGGGCTCAAGGAATGACTGATGCCTCTAGAGGAATACCATGTTCCTCTGGTACTGGGATGTGCCTGTATTGATCAGCTATGAAGCTGCTTTGCGGCAGAGGGAGGACCAGATCCTGGGTCTCTTCCTTTCCCGTATGCATCTGGGGACTAGTGATGTCTTGGGCTGTAAGCAGAACTAAGTGGAGGGAAAACGGTTCATACATCCAGGATTTTCAAGGCACTGGATGGAAGTTCCTGATAGCTCCGGATGTAGTTTGGCAGCAGCTTCTGGAAAGCTGGTTCAAAGAGGAGAAAAGAGAAGAGCAAAGTGCTACAACAAGACAAACTCAAAAACCCAAACTACCCTAAAAGGGTGTAACAGCTGATGTGAAAGCCCCTCTCCCACTCACCGTTCGCAAAGCGGGGAGGAATTCCCAAATCCTGTGATATTCTCCCACAGGGAGAACACTGAGCAGTTCAAGCTGGAAGCAATGTGTTGGGGTAAAGCAGCACCTGTACTGTGCATTTGGTCTTGTCTGCCTCTGTCCTGTTCCCCCTCCCGCCCCTTGCTTTAGGATTATGATTGCTAACCCCCATTAAAGACAGAAGTAGATAAGCCTGGGGGAGAAGGTGGGACAGCAACCACCCTGCCCTCTTGGCTCAGAACAGGAAGAGGTGTGGAAGGAGGAGGTTTCCCTTTGGGAAATGTAAGGTTTACACACTGAAAGCCAAGGCAGGTTCTTGCTCTGGAAATAGATGTACTGCAGTTTTCCCATCTCAACAGCTATCTCCCAGATATTTTACTCTTCCTTTAGCTGCTATCCAAGGCGTTCTAGGCTAAATATGGGCCTGGTCTCACTGCAGCTGGGCTGTTCTTGGGACTTCTTGCATGCAGAAGCCTCTTTGGCAGGCAGGGTGATGCAAGCACTGATCCAGAAATAGGTAGCCAAACACCAAGAGGTGATGTTTTATTTCCCAGCCTCATCTTCCAGCCCTTTTTACAGATTATTGCCTCAACATATCAAAACTGTCAAGACATTGGCTAAAACAGTGAAAATTGCTTGCTGATTACTTTTTCCCCCACAATGTTTCCCATAGCATAGCACACTGTGCTTCTCAGAAAAAAAAAAAAAATCTTTATGCCTTTACTTTGCAGCTTGGCATGCTTAATTTATTGGAAGTACTGATGTTACTAGCCATTCAGAAAGGTTTCCCAGAGTTTTGATATTTCTTCATAAAAGACCAGCTCTTGTTCTGGGGCACTAAAAGTGTAAATGCTATTCAAAAGGGGAAAAGTAGTTTTAAAGCTTAATCAAACAGGAAAATTATTCTATCTTCAGTAACACTGAGTTCTAAGAGTGGTAATTTCCAATTTATGGCAGCTAGCAGTACTGGCTACTTCTGCTGGACCAGAAGTGGGAGGCAAAGGGAGAAACTGGCTGGAGGGCAGCTCTGCTGGAAAGGCTGAGCCCTGGTCAGCATTGTGCCCTGGCAGCCAGGAAAGGCAGCAGCATCACACACTGCAGTGATGGGAGCACAGCTGGTGAATTAAGGGAAGGGATTATTTCCTCTGCTTCATACCCCCAGAGGAGAGATTGTGCAGTCCCTGTGGGTTTTTTTAAGAACCAACTGGATAAATGTTTGTTATGTTACTAAAACATACCCCAACTCTAAAATGAGCTCTCTTCAGAATTTAAAGTCAGAACTGTATGACAACATCAAACTAAATTAATATGCATCTTACCCTTGCACTGTTTGTGCTACATCAGTCCCATCAATTTAAATAAATTCAATGGGAGAAATTTATATGCAGAGAGAAAGGTTTTCTAAATTTTCTGATAAAGTAAGTTGGAAACACAAGGTTATTAGTTTCAGCTGCAGATTATGGGTAATCTCCACACCAGAGCACTCTTTTTCAACTGGCTGAAAGTTACAGGCCTTAATTACTTTTACTTTTCAAAATGGTTTCAATTCTCAGAAGTTTTTCTGGATTCCTCTTCTGTTTTTAATATTGAATGAATTGGCACTTATCTGTGATGAGAAACTGTTATGACTCCATGTTCATCTCTGCCCCAGCAAGCACCCGGTCATTTCCAATTTCTTCTGGAGTAAGTAGTTAACATGATTTGACAGCACTTATGGAGAGATACCATAATTGCATATAGAGGATTTTCTAGAAAGCATTTTTCACAGGTATTAGCAAAAAATTGCATCCTGAAAATGGAAAGATAGGAATGTGAAATGGACAAGATAGGAAACAGTTCTACTGTCTTGTATGTGGAGTTTGAAAAACGAATACTGATAGGTGAGTGACCAGCAGTGCTACGGATGTCCCATGGAGATGCTCAAGAAGTTCATGGTCATGTTACATCACTCACCTCCTGCTTTACTGTGTTAGTGCAGAAGTTTAGTGATACAGACCTGCAAAATACATTTTCTACCAAAAGCTCACTGTGCAGGTTACAGATTAATTAAGCCTTGATCCTAAGAAATGTATGGCCAAAGGAACAGAGTAAGATGCTGTTTAGGGTCCTATGCCCAGTGTTGAGACCCTTGTATATTCCAGCTGTCAGTAACGTTTGATATTGTTGAAAGCTGTTGGCAGAGTTCATCAGGAGGCCTGATTTTGAGTTGGTATAGATCCTGCTTGTCTATGACAGGATAAACAGAAAAGGATATATCAAGAAACTACCAATTAGTTCAAATCAAGTAGGATTTCATTTTATGTATCAGTTATTTCATAAGTGGCATTTATGGATCCACCAAACAATCTTTGTTAACGAAGTTTCATAGAAAAACATTTGTCTGAAGAACAACAGTGGAAAAGCAGAGATGGGAGTTAAAGCAGTACAGACAGCACGCTGTAGGAGGAACACAGGTGCTTAATGTCCTGCCAAAGGTGACCCTGTAACTGTGCTCAGCTCTGCTCCGCCCTAGCAGCACTGATCTCTAACACACCTCTTCCAAAGGTAAGAGCAGAAGTGATGTACAACTTGCATCAGGTAGGCAGTCGAAGCTTTCAAGCTCCTGAATTGTGGAAGCACTGTTAGAACAGGGCCAGAGGCTGTACAATACCAGCTCCATATTGTACAGCTATATGTCACTTTTATCTTCTCATATCCTAATTATTTTTACTACATAAATCATATGCTACAATTACTGTCCCCACTCTTGCTTTCCTTTTTCTTCTCATAGCTTATTTTTCAGTAGTCTTGCACTAAAACACATTCAACTGCTTCCTTCATACTAATGATTTAAAGTTTTATCCTTCTGTGCTGAACCAGACTATTTCTGACCAAATTGCAATCCTGATGCAATCGCACTGATGTCCAGATGCTTCATATGTTAAGTCCTAAGTAAGGCTTTTAATCATTCTTCCAAGAGATTTACGTTTTAAATTTTTTTTAGATACACCCATCCTCCCTGTCACCCTGGCTTCAAAAATAGATTCTTGCATCCACACTGGATCTGAATGGGCTGATGCTCTGTGCAGGTCCTCTCCTATCCACATACATCATTCAGTGCTTGTATTGGATCCATTATGTAAATGGCATTTTTGTTTAAGTTTTCAATTTTTTTGCTAGTAAAGACAATGATGCTTATTCCCATTCAGGGTACAAATACGCAGACTGCAGCTTTGCCTGTGTTAATTTTCTCTTTTCTCTATGCATATTTCTTAGCCCCCTTTCCTCCAGCACATTAAATATAAAGTTCTTATCTTCCAGTGCTCTGAGAAGGAACTGTTGTTCCTCTCCTGTTCTTCACCTCACACTTAAATGTATTCTCAGGTTGCCTCAGGCAATTTGAAAATCTTTAAAAAGATTCTTTGTCATAATATTTGCCCCAGAAATGATCATGATAAATGACAATTGCTGTGGATGCTTGTGGCTTGTTGTGGTGGTTGATATTATGTCATTTTGCCCTTCATGATGGGTTGTTTTTCTGTAGTGCCTGACTTTGCCTCCTCTTGTGCTTTAATGGTAAGAAAAAGTGAAGAGGTCTTCTTGTCCTTTCTATGCACGGCATCAAGTAGAACGTGGTTGCAAGTGTCTCAGAGCTGTTACCCAATCTGGAAATGGAAGCAAAAAATTAACAGCTGCTAGAGATTTACTTTTTAATCTTATGTGATAAAATAAATTAAAATATTAAATTTAATCACAATAATTTTAGATTTTAAATAATTCTCAAATGGAACGAGGCAATTCCAGTTAGTTACTTGTCAATATAAGCACTTATCAAAGATGACATGGCTTTTTCTGTTATTTCTTTTAGGAGGTCTACCTATTTGATTCTTAATCATGAAAATGCATCTCTTTCACACTTGAATTGATGTGAAAATTAGAATAATATAATGTCTTTTACACTTCATGCTATCATCATAGAGTTTTAGAAGGTGTTAAGAAATCTAGACTATATTTTCTTTGTATTACACCATATCAGCAAATCAGCTTTCCAAAGGGTGAATCTGCACCTCTCATTCAATTTTTATGGTAAAATTAATCTCAGTTCAATGTAATCTTCTTACTTGGTCAGGGCCATTTATGAAATTTACTGAAAAGTTCAGTTAAGCACTCTTCCACAGAGCTTGCCTCATTTTTCATTTGTTGGAGCTTTAAGTGCCTGTGTTTCCCCTGCAGAGGCTCAGGGATTAGGTACTCTCCATTTGCTGACAGGCTGCACACAGCATGGGGATGTGCCATGCTGCTGCTTTTCTTGCTGTTTTCCAGAGAGACTGAGCTACAGCACCTCTGCATGGAGCTGAAGCTGTTAAATGGATGGCGCAGATTATTTCTGCAATATGCTTTTTTTTTTTTTTTTTTTTTTTGGTAATAAGAAATACTTAATATCTTGCTTTTCAGTAAACTTGCAAATATCAGTAACTCAGTTCCTTTGGTTTTATATGTGTAATTTTTTTTTTTCAGAATTGTGGATTGCTGAGGAAAGGAGCAATTTTTAAATGACAGTCTTCAGCAAAACCAGCCAACCATCCTCCCAAAAGCCAAAGCCTCATTTCTAGAGCCACCACCTAATGCAGAATTGCCTGATAGAGCTCACCTGAAACTCTTGCACACACCAGAAGTGCTAGATGTTGACAGAACCTGATATGTATCTTTCAGATAACATGCCAAGTTTTTATGACTTAGATTTCTCATTACTTGAGCAAAACAGGGATTTCAATCTGTGTACCTCTGCTGTGGAGAATCCTGTAAGCATATTCTTTGAGGTTGACAGACACACAAACACTTTAAATCAAAAAAAGCAAACAGTGGTAAAGCTGAATGTGGAATGTAGATGAATGACTCTGCATTTGGTTATTGACTTGCTAAACTGTGTAAGAGCATCAACTTTATAGCCACTTATAAATTAAGCAAAATTATTAAGAAAAAATAAGCAATGTGCTCTTCCTCTGTTTTTGTACTAGACAGTGGGATGGGATTAATAGTTGTCACTGCTGTATTAATACAAAAATGTCTGGGGTGTAGGCATAGAGATGAAGGTGAGCTATTTATTGTTTTTAGTATTGTAGATTTCTATAATTTTGTAGTAATTTCAGAAACATAAAATATTCATATACAATTTATTAACCCAGAACTAAAATTAAAGGAAGTCATTCCACCCATTAGTGTGTTTTGTAGTATCTGCCAGCCTGAAAAAAAATCCAGGTTGGACTATTAAGGTCACTCTCTAAGGTTTTTGATTTAAGGTTTGATAAGTCCTCCATCACTTTCTGTCGGATGATGTGAAAGGCTGAATGATTTTAGTACTAAGGCACAGATTAGGAATCTTTATGTTTTGTGTTCCACACTCCATCATTTCTTTGTAAAAATCTGAAGATTTTTACAGTATAAGGAAAAGCCCATGTAAGTTTTGGCCTATTACCTATAAAATCTTTACAGGCCCACATAAGCTAAACATACAACCTGTTCCCTCAGAAACCAGTAACTGTTAGTGGGAAATACCTGCAAGAAGAAACTGCATGTGCAGTGGTTACACAAGGAGAAATGGAGAAGATTCAACTTTTACTGCCATGATATGTCCATGCAAGCTATAGCACATTAGTCTTAATGAAGAGTGACCATAAAATGTTCAGCTCATCTAAAAGCATGTTAAAAAGAGCTTAATCTTAATGTAGAATCACCTACAAAGTAAAAATACTCTGTTAATTATTTTATTAGCATGTAGCTCCCTAATCTGTGAGGAAAAAAGTAAAATTAGATCTGGTGACTGAAAACTAGAACAATTCAGATTAAAATTATGATTCCTGAGAAAAATATACCTTGACTCTTCATCACTTGTCATCTTCAAATAAAGACTGGGTACTGTAATTTATGCATATTTCTAGTGTGAATATAAAATAAATGAGCGGTTCTTTATGTGGGAGGCTCATGAAAACTGGCCCAGAACTGTCTTACAACATTACCATTTTGTTTTGGAAAGGTTTTTAGAAACAGTGGATAGAGTTTCTAACAGGCTGTCATTAACTCTGACTGTGGACTGTGTGGAATGCCAGCATGCATCCACTGCCTCTGCAAACACCACTGTTGCCTTGTATCTGTCGAGTCTACTTTTCCCTAAATTTGGGTGGATGTTAAGACCCTGTGGTGCACAGTGGCCCTCTTTTTTATGACAGTGAAGTCATACTGGCTTCATTGTTTTCCCATAAATATATAATATTTATTCTTAATTTTTTACAGAAATTAGAGCCTGGTGTTTTCTCTAGCAAGGTTCAGCATTGTGTAAACCAGTAGTTCAGAGCTTTAGGATGAGTTTTGTACTTACCCCAGCCTCTCTGTAGCTGTTAGGAAAGAATCTAGATTTTTGGTTAAATTGTTTAGGATCTGAAGCTTGAGCTGTAAAATTGGGGTAAAGCACTTCCTCACCTCAGGAGAGGGGTGGTGAGTCATGATCAGCACTCAATTAACTGGGACCCTGAACATCCAGCCTTTAAAGGAGTCAAAACATTTTGTGGATCCATGTTTATTAAAATAGGTGCACACACCACTTAATAAGAGCAAGTGCCAGGTGCTGCACCTGGGTCAGGGCAAATCCTGGTATCAGTCCAGGCTGAGGGATGAAGGGATTGAGAGCAGCCCTGCTGGGAAGGGCTTGAGGCTGCTGGTGTGTGAGAGGCTGCACATGACCCGGCCATGAGCACTCAGAGCACAGAGAGCCAAACGGGTCCTGGGCTGCATCCAGAGCCCCGTGGGCAGCAGGGCAGGGAGGGGCTCTGCCCCTCTGCTCTGCTCTCGTGAGACCCCCCTGGAGCCCTGCATCCAGCTCTGGGGTCCCTGCACAGGAAGGACATGGACCTGATGGAGCGACTCCAGAGGAGGTCACCAACTTCTGTTAGAAGGAAAGGCTGAGAGAATTTGCTTTGTTCAGCCTGAAAAGAGAAAGCTTTGGCATGGTCCAATTGTGGCATTCCTGTATCCGAAGGGAGCCCAGAAGAAAGGTGGAGAGGGATTTTTGACAAGGACATGTATGGGCAGGACAAGGGGCAATGGATTCAAACTGAAAGAGAGTAGGCAGAAATTCTTCTCTGTGATGGTGGTGGGGCACAGGAAAAGGTTGTCCAGAGAAGCTGTGACTGTCCCATCCCTGGAAGTGTTCAAGGCCAGGCTGGATGGAGCTCTGGTCTGGTGAAAGATGTCCCTACCCATGGCAAGGGTTGGGACTAAATGATCTTTAAGGTCCCTTCCCACCCAAACCATGTTGTGATTCTGTGATCTCGTTTTGAAATGAGTGCTAAAGGAGAGAATGAAACTGAAAAGACGAGCCTGGACTGAGCCATAGTCTACTAATTATAAAGTCATATGAAAGAATAGATAGCAAAAAAGTGATATTTTATTGGGAGTTTCAACTCTGGTGAGGTTGATATTACGGAGCAAAAACAAATTGAAAAACTTCAAATGAATACCTGAAACAGGTATTTTGAAAAGGTATTATTCATGAAAGAATAATTGCATGAAAGAAAAAATTGCAACATATAAATTCAGTTTTGTATTTTCTGTGAAATTTTGTGCTGAGATTAAAGCAATAAAAGCAGTTCTTTATTTGGGGTATTTTTTACTGCTGGCTGCCCCTTGAGAATCTCAGGTACTGTTCTTTTGTGTCTACCAACCAAACTAAAGCATCACCTTATCGTTTACTGCTCAGGAAGAATAACAAAAGAAGCATTAAGCCTTAAAACCTGTCAGTAAATTATCTTTTTTTTCTTGGAGAGGGGAACAAAGAGGTAGGGTCAGCTGTCTTATTGGCATTTTTTTCCTTTTTCCTTTGTACAGCTTCTAATGTGTAAAGGTTTCCAGTCAACCGGAACAGATGTCACATCCTCTGCCATACATACCTTGAAATTCATAGAAATAAAAAGGAATTTAATTGCTGGATGTAAATATAGCTCTTCTTCCAATATCTTGCTTCCTTGAAGTCCTTACGGTCAAATACTTCTGATTGCTGCCATATTAAGCACAACTCTTGAATTATTGAAACGTCTCTATAAATTCTAGTGAAGATTTAAGGCAATTCTGACATTAATTCTGATCCTGTGCTTTGCATTTGCTCCTTTTCTTTAACTAAAAATTACTGTCTGTATGAATGATAACTTATGAATTATTTTCTTTATCTCTATTGAAATTGTAGTTACATCAGATCATTATTTGAAAGTCTAGGTCACAGCTTAAGAATAGGGCAGAAGATTGTAAATGGCAAACCCTATACACTCTTAATTACTTTGTTCTATCTACGTCACAGGATTTAAAGACCTTAAGCTGTACCTGTGTTAATTGCAACATCTGTTTTGTGAGAGACTTTTTGAACAAGTGAATTCAAACCTGGTATAAATATGCAGAATTCTACCCCATGCAGTTTGCTTAGAGGTAGGTCCATATCAGTTTATTCTTATGATAAATTTCTCATTTTATGATGTACAGTAATATTTGCTGTGGTGTCACACAAAATGGTGATAAAACCCACTATATATAGTACAAAAAACACCTCTTGGCTGAAGAGTGCCTATGTTCAAAGGAGGTGTTCATCTTCTTGGTGAAAGGTGTGATAGCCATTGAGAAGATCTCTGTTAACTTTTAGAGAAAGCTTTCTTAGATATCTGAGAGTTGTTCTGTTAGTGACGTATCTATACTGTGTATATTTTATGTCATTGTTCTAAAAATAAATAAAACCCACACAGGCTGATAAAAGTTGCTGTGAACCAAGCAAACAGGTGAAGATGTGGGAAACGCTGCCACTGATAAAACACATATTGTGAATTGTCACAGCACCGCGGCTTTGTGCTCTCTGATAGAAGAGTTTAACTTCTGCTCTATGGATTTTGTCTTAAAGCACGATTTACGACTCCCAAGAATTTATGATTGCCACAATGAAGGATGTTTCTCCACCTGGGCTGGCAGCTCTTGATATTCGTTGTGTCAACACCTCCCTGCTTGTACGGCAGCTCCCCCGCCCAGCAGACGTTAAATAACAGCACACACAGTGGCACAGCAAGCAGCAGGGTTAGCACCATTTCCTACTGCAAAGGTAGCAAACAAACCAACAAAACATGCAAGCTTCAAACAGCTTAATGCAGGGGAGCAAGCTAAAACAAATACAAATGCAAGAGCTGGGCAGAAAAGCAGATAAATCCCTCCACATTGTCAGGGAGCAAGGTGTGTGCCAGTCTGTGCCAGGAGAGAAGAAAGCCAGCAATTATTCAGGTACACAGAGAAATAAAGCAGTATTCCCCCTCCCCCAGCCACAGCAGTAAATAATGTACTTTTAAAAATTCTGTTTCTGTTCAGAGCCTTAAACTACCTTTCTCCTATGGTTAAAAACTGCCCTCACAAACCCAGGAAGGGGAGACAAAATAAGTTCCAATGTGAAACACCTGAGCGCGTTCCTTCCAAGGTGAGTATTCTTACTGAATTCTGTGGGCTAGGTGTTTAAATGAAGACTCCAATATTTGGATAAATATGTATGTATGGGTCATTCTGAGTTTAATTCAGAGTTTCTATTCCAGTAAACTATATGTGGTTGGGAAAAGAAAGTAAAAAGCATGCAGCAAACATTTTAAATAAATGCATTTAAAGCTTATGAAACACAACGTTAAACAGTAATGATTTCTGTGATTCCAGCAATCATTTTCAAGGGGATGTAGCTTTAATTTTGCCTGCTATTCAGAATGGGACTGGGAGGACAATGGGCATTTTTTGGAAATTTGACTTTAGTTATATGAGAGAGGCATTTCTGAAATTTCCCAAGTGACATTAAGATCCCAGTCCTTGTGGAATTTGGAGCTGAAACTCCTGAGATGCTGTAAAGCAGGCACAAGCTGAGGGAGGCAAGAGGAAAATGTCAGATTGCCAATTTCAGCTTGACCCAAAACAAGCAGCAAAAGAATCAAAGTCCAGACACTGTTCAGAAAAGGCTCAACACAGTAACTTTCTTATATAAATTAACTCCTATGCTAGTAAAGAAAAATACAAGCAATAATTAGTAGTTTTAAAGGATTTCATCAATTTCATCATATTTAGAACAAAGATCATTGTTGTCATAGGACACATTTAAAGCATGAGGCTTCCTTTTAGCAAACAAGAGAGGGTTTTTTTGTTACTAAATATTTAATCAGAACACACAAAAAAATCTCTGCAAAATCTCCTTCAAGCCACTAGAGGATGAGCACTTCTCCATCAAAATAAATAGTTAAGCTGTAATGTAGCTTATCTAAGCCACACTAATAAGCTATTAGACTGGTAATACAATTCAAATCCTAGCAAGTGTAAATGAGGGAGACTGCTTGAATCCTTATTGAATACTAAGATTTGTAATTTGTTTATGCAAACCTGACTATAAAATTATTTAAACTATGCACATTGCAACATTAATATGCATAAAAAGAAATAGCATTTTTAAAAAACCACTAGCTAATAAGGTAAGCATAATATTTTCTGTTGTAAGGTTAAATATTTCCATATGAAAATAATGTAAACATTGCTTATATATGCTGTAGAAAGCTAAGAAAACTGTGATGCAGGTATGTGCAATCTGACTCAGAGCACTGTGTTGTCCTGCTTGGTCGGCTGCATTGGTTGACCAGGTTATTTTTAAAGTTGTTATTTTCTGCAAATACCAGGCTACTGCACCAACAGAATTCATTGTCTGGTGTAGCTGTCAGGCCTGAAACCATGTTTTCCAATGCTTATCTAAAATGTCTTGCTCCTAAAAATCCTCAGAGATAGACCAGAATTATCAAACCCTTTGGGGGTACAGGAACAACTGGAAAATAGGGTGAGTGCATAACTGACTGTTCACCACCCTCTTCGTTAGGAAGATCAGTCAGCGGCTCAGCACAATTAGCGTGAGCCAGGAGCAGAGCCCGGGCAGAAAGAAAGATGGGTCAGGCTCGGGAGGAGGACATTTTTTCAGATTGTCTGGTTTTGGTGATTTGTTCCATAAAATTTTTAGAGAACTGGAAAAAGCTTGTTATTAACAAGTATCTTCGACAGCCTGTGTGGAAAGGTGAAGTCCTATGAGACTGCAGAAGGACAAACCTTATTGACAAGGAGGACAGAGAGAATTACAGCCCGGCTGCTTTAACAGCAAATCCCAGAGCGACCTGGGATATATACAAGTTATTTCAGAGCACTCGGAAGATAACAGGGAGACAAGGAGCAGCCTCTGTGGACTTATCACGAACAAATCCTGTCAAATGTAAATGGAGCCGGTTCCAGCGAAGCGGTCACTGCAGCGCCCGGGCCGCAGCCGGCGCGGAGGCAGCAGAGGGAGCCGGAGCGGCACCGAACGCGCTGCGAGGAGGGAACGGGGGATGGAGGAGCACAGAGAGCTCCCGAGGAACTGGGCTGGGGGATGGAGGAGCGCAGAGAGCTCCCGAGGAACCGGGCTGGGGGATGGAGGAGCGCAGAGAGCTCCCGAGGAACCGGGCTGGGGGATGGAGGAGCGCAGAGAGCTCCTGAGGAACTGGGCTGGGGGATGGAGGAGCATAGACAGCTCCCAAAGAACTGGGCTGGGGGATGGAGGAGCACAGACACAATGCAGGGACAGAATATCGTGATCAAGCTGCTTGAGACCCTGATGAATTTTCAGTTCAGTTAGCATCACCAGTTATTTCTGCTCGTGATAGAGCTTTCGGCCATACGTGAAGTGTGAAAGGTAGCGAAAATTGTAGCCAGGAATCCTCCTGTACCCTGCGATAGGGATGTGAGGAGTCGTTAGTTAAGAGAAATTCAAATACTTCACTTTTGCAGAAGCAAATGAACAGAAGGCCAAAGAAGAGGGCTTATCTTTCTGCTCTCTGTCAGCTGATTTACAGATCTCGTACCTTAGTTCTAGTAAGAGGTAGTAAAAAATCCTCAGAAGACTGGCAGAATAAAAATCGATTTTTAAAATTCAGCCGTAGATAACCTCACTTGAGAAAATACACAGGTTCTTTGCAGTATGGGAAATGATAGGATTAATGTTTATGCTTTTCATCTGACCCTGCTTCGGTCTCAGTAGAACTTTAAAGTAATCACCAGCGAGTTACACTTGTGAAACAGTAAATAAGCAGCAAACGGTGAGTCGATCTTGCGAAGGGGTGTCCCTTCCCGGCTGAGTGCCTAAGCCAGGGCAGCGCCCGGGCCCGCCGGGCTCCTCC
>WEZZ01026061.1:0-18511 GCA_013400585.1 Chloropsis cyanopogon | reverse complement strand
TATAATGTGAAAATACATAAGAGACTACTCAGCAGTTTCCTAAGCAGTCAATAAAAAATTGTGCTGTGATTTTTGCCATGGGATCTAAATAAATTTATTGTAAATATTTGCAGAATAAAGCTGGAATGATGTAATAACCCAAACTATGTCAGTTATATGAGAGACTATTATTTAGGTATCATCTACACAATGACCTTTGGAATCTTTACATCATCTTTTCCAGTATCTCAAAATGCTCTCTTTAAATTAGTTAAAAATAGTTCTTTTTAAAGGCTAATCNGGAGCAGGTTCCCCAGGGAAGTGGAGGTGGATGCCTGGATTCAGTGTTACAGGAGGTAGGATTGCTCCTCTCCTTTCGAGGGCTCTCACATTCTTGTACAAATTGCCCTTCTGAGAAGTACTTGTTTGAGATCAGTAATTTCAGAAGTGGCATTTAGCAGGCTCTCACTTGATCACGGGGTCATGAGTCTAGAAATCTTAGAAGATGATTAATTAAATTAAAATTCTGTTTTAATAGGCAGATATGGGTCTGCTGAAAACATTGTCCACTTGACCACAAACATAGGTTGGTTGGTTTTTGGTTTTGCAGTTGCTTTTGGTGCTCTCACAGCTTACTCTGCTCTCATTAAATATCAAACCCCCATGATATTCTGTGTTACATTTGTGTTACAGTTAATCCCATAGCTTAATTAAGTGGAAAAAAATAATTTTGCTAGTTTTCANAATAATTATGCTAGTTTTCATTTTCTGTCTTTCAATTTAGTTGCATTCCCCTGTTGTATTTTTTTTTCCCTTTAAAAAATGAGTTATTCCACTCTTCCCTCTGTGTGCATATAGTGAATAGTTTTCTTTTTGCAATGCCCTTTCTGAACTAAGTCAGTTAATGATATTCCTGTTTTTTGTTGGTTAATCTAAAAAAAGGTTTTGTGCAATGCTAAATCCTATTTTATATATGCTGAGAGCTTACCTGTTCTCTTGACAACTGCACTGGAGGGAAGGCTTTGATAATATTAATTTTTTTTATATACTTTTGGTTGATGTGGTAAGCTGAGCTCAGCAACCTGCCTAGTGGTATGGTGATCCCCAAATGAAAGGATCCAAATTTCCAGTGCACCCGCATCAGTGCACCCACATATTTTGGCAAAAGTAGGGTTAATTACATTAAAATTTCTTAGTGGCATTTAAGTCAAAATCTGAATGTAAAAGCAGTTTATTATGTGCATTTGACACTGTAGAGCACTGTTTATTAGTCTTGTGTTAATTTTTAAGGAAAAAAAGAAGTTTTATTCAGCTTTTTGTGTTGATATAGTTTTTCCAATTTATATTTTACTGGGACTAAGTAAACTCCAAAATAAATGCTCTCTGGAGCGAAAATTTTCATTTGTCAATATGAATTCAGAAAACATAAATTGTAATTGTATTATTAGAAAAAAGATCTTAAACTGTGATTCATTTGTAATTTTCCAACAATTTTGTAACAAGAGAAAGGCACATCAAAATAAACATTGAGAAAGTAATGTTTGCTTGATCAGAAAACTTTAATTTTTCCATTGGCTGTGTGTAATCTCTTATGAAGAAGCACCCAGGCACTCAAAAGCTGATTTGTGTGCTGCATATGGAGCCTGTTTGAGTTCAGCAATACGTATCACTGCCCTATATTATTTTTCAAGTTGACCTTGGTTCGCTTTACAATAATACAGGCTGTGACAATTATAATGTATTTTTAGTACTATATTCTGGTGTAAACCCTGAAAAAGTAGCTGGAAATCCTATAGAAAGGTCTGGAATTGATACATGGTGACTAGGAATGGGGATATCAGGATTTGGTGCTTGCAATTCCCACTGCCTTGCTGAGTCACACTGGGCAAAAACTCATAGAATGTTCTTACTTACATTTCTCCTCTGTAAATTCAGTTAATCCTGGGTTTTCAAAAGGTTAATTTGTGAATACATATAAAGGCTCTAAGAATGCTGAGTGAGAAGTACTTTATAAGGAAGCATAATATTGAAATGCCAGATTCTGAATTACACATCAGTGATCCTATCAGGATATATTTAAATTCTAATGAAAAAAGCCTTCTTATTAAAGAAAAAAAATCAACCACTTAGACTATTTTTATATCTGGCAAATATTCAGTCTAGCAGTTTACGGATTAATTTAGTTTCATAATGTTCTTTCCCACTGGAAACAGGGCAATATATCAATGACCAGTATTTCAAAGACTTCTGTAGCAAAGGTGTTTGTGAACAAGGTGTTCCTGAATAAGGTAAGAACAGAATTCAAATTGGCAGTGAAAGTAGGCTTGTTTTACTGAGATAAGGTCACTGAATGTTAATGATTTTGAGAACTTTGTTGTACCTCATGAATTAGTTGCAACAGCAACTGTATTGTCAGTTTGAGAAGACTTTGGGGTAGCTGTAGGAACAATAGCTGTAAAGAAAGTAACAAGAGATGGTTCCTTTTCTTTCCAACAAGCCTCTCTTCCAGCCTAGGTAGCCCTTATCTGGTCCTTTGTGCTGGATCTAATGGAGCTGAAGCTTGCTGACAAGTGTACAAGAGGAGGAATAGCTTCAGTCAACAATGCCTATTCTGAATAAATAAATAAACTTTGATTCTTTGGGAGGAATATCCATAAGTTTCGGTGGGTGTTTGTGGTACAATCTTCACTGAGCCTGAGTGTTCAACATGCAATTTAAAGATGTGCAGATAATGCCACAAGAGAGCAGAATGTTGTTCCCTTCTATGAACAAATAATCCTTGGTTCCCTGAAATCATGTTGAGGTAACTTTATTTACAAGATAGAGAAGGCAGAAGTAGAGAGCACTCCGAGAAAGATTAGTAGAAATGGAAAGATTTGAATAATGTGGGATGGACTACTTTTTCACTTTTATACAGAGACAAACAGGAAAAGTCTGAAGGTAATCTTGTGACAAGGACAATCCTTTAAAAAACCAGTATATCAGTGAGACAGTTAAATTCTTTTGGGCATCAGCTATTAATCAAATCATGTGGCTAAGGAATATAAATGGACAATTTTTTCTAATTTTCCAGACTTGGTAGGTTGCTGTGATCTCCCTTTGAAATATATATTACTTGTGTTTGTCCATAAGGACAGTAACTATCACCAAGAACCACATGACCATTCTTAGGTTTCTTATTCAGCCTCAATAATTTGTGCATTCAATTCAGCAACTCTGTAAAAATTCATGCAAATTTTATTTTTGTCTTTGCTTTAAAGGTGATGTATGGTTTCTTCTGGTGAAGAAATTAAGCAAATTGTTAAATACCTTTATCAAAATCAAATTAGTGAACGAATTTCTGTAATGGCTAACCAAAACAATTTTTTTAGGTTTCTTACACACCTGGAAGTCTATTAATAACTTGTATTTGACTATATACTTGTACTTCTATTGTAATCTAATTTTCAGGCAAATTTAACCGTTTTCAGACAAACTGAGCATTAAACAGAAGGAAGAAGGCTGTGTAAAAGTCTAATAATAGTTTCTGAGCTAATGCATTTTGTGTTGAGATTTCTAATTCTGCTGTCTGGTCGCAAGAGAGTTTTTCTGGCATTTATTGTGACTGTGGAACACCAAGGTTGTGTTCTTGTATGTGGGGATCTGAGAAACTTTCTCATTTGAGAATGTCTGAATTTCAGGGAGTTGGGTTACATGAGGTTTACTGACATAGGCAGGGTCTGTAAGATCAGATACTTGATTAATTCTTTTTAAGGCTACAGTGTACTGTGTGATGATGGCATATGTGACAACTGAAGAAAATGGTGTTGAGTCCCCTGGGAAATTAACATGTTTAATTGAAGGAAGGACAAATTGACTTAATTTACATAATTGTAATAGACTCTAATGTTAAAATTTGTCCAACTATTGTCTTTTAAAAGTAATGGAAAGGTACTGAGTTGATGTGACAGAAATTCTTGATAATCTTTCTGAGGATTTGTGGGTACCTGGCTTGTACAGAGGATTGTAAAAATGTGGAACATCTTTAGAGGGCTGCTTGGGACTTGACTGATATCACTTAAAGGTGGTGTAAACTCATGGTAATTCTTTGGTCTATGAAAACATTAACGTAAGTTTAGAAACTGTTGTTTCAGCAACCAGTTGAGCTTTGGTTTCTTGGAATGTACCAAAGATATTCTCTATGGTGAAAGAATGCAGGAACAAGGTCAGCTGTGACACTTGATTCCAAAATATCTTTATCCCCAGTTAAAGATCTTCCCCTTCAATCATCAAATTTCTTCATTTTCTTTTCTGCAGGTGAGTGAAAGGATGTATCATTAGTTACAGTGGTTCTACCTTTTCACAAAGGCCTGCTTAAGAATAGCAGGATAGATCTATCGGTTCGTTTGCTCTCTGATTATCAAGTCCTGCTGGTAGCAGTGTGTAACCAGGGTACAATCCAAACTTTGCTGGTTTTGGTGTAGGAACATGGAGACTTTTCTGTTAATGTAACATATTTGTGAGTGATTTAATTATATTTTATGTTTACATGAAATGTAATGTAAATCATCATACTAATCAATTGAAGGATCTGGAATGACAGCTGTGCTAACAAACCTTAGTACGTGACACACAGCAAATGCAATTGTAGCATCTTAGTTATTTTTGCATGATGTATGTGCTTTCCACTTTGTAATGAGTACTGCAGCATCTTCCAACTTCAGGTTTCTAGTTCTGAGGACATTTTCCTTTTCCAGGATACATTTGCATCCAGCTGTATTTTGTATTCTCAGATTCTCTAAGCTCCTTGCCTATGGTGTTGAAGTTCACCCCGCCTGGAGGTGGGACCTTTTCTGCCAGCAGCTACTGAGCTGTGGGAGCTGCTGGCTGGCAGAGGCTCTTCCAGGCTTCTTGGCAGTGAGCAGGGGAGTTCTGTGAAGCTGAAGTTCTGTGAAGCCTTGAGAACTTCAAGTTACCCTACAGTCTTACGGCTTTGAAATCCTCTTCTCTGACTTTGAGAGTGGGGCTGCAGCTGAGGGCTTCAAGGGGCAGCATTCCTTGGTCTTGGAGCAGGACATAAGTGCTGCAGTGGGGACGTAAAGTGTCTGTCAGAAACACATCTGTGATTTGGCCTCCTCTGATCAGAGGTGCCAGCACAAAACTCATTTTAATCAACGAATTGTCATTTTCTGATAACCCCTATGTTCAGCTAGAAGTTTCTATCACTTGTGATGTCTGGAGAGTAAATTCTGAGTATTTAATGGTGTATTGATTTAGATATTAACTTTGCCATTACCTAATCTAATTTTGGAGATACTGTAAAACTGTTGAGTACCAGTTTTTGATCTGCACAGTTTATTTTTCTCCGTCTTTTTAAAATAACAGCAATGAGGTTTTCTGTTTTTCAAGGGAATTGTAAAGGTGTTGGGTTGATTGGTGATCAAGCTGAGCTGATGAAACTTGTATCCCTCATTTTAGAAGAATTTGCTTTCTTTCTAAAGACAGTCATGTCAACCCAGAGGGAACCAGAGTGTACGTAGGGATGTTCCAGTGCAGGAACTAATTTGCAGTCATTCTACTGCAATTATGGCTGAGTAGAATAATAAGTCATTCATAGTCTCTTTAAACCTCTTGCAGTAAGTGGGATGAAGATGAGTGTGGAGTACAATATTGTGTGTTTGCATTTCTTTAGTTAAGACATAAAATACCGGAAGCGTTGGGGGAAAAAAAGGACAAAAGTTAAACTTCATGAATGACTTTTAAGCTTGTATAACAGATCAGCTGAAATATTTGCCGTAGATATTCATCATAGAATGAGGAAATCAATACATTCAGGTTGAATCACAAAGCACTTGTGTCTGTGCTCTGGAGTTTGGCAGTTATAGAAGCTTTGATTTCATGTACAAGATATGCTCTGAGCAAGGGAAGTTTGCATTGCTGCGTTGGCTGGTTTGGGAAGGCAGAGCTGGGCTGGGGCCCTGGTCTGACATCCACGGCAGTGCTGCTCCTGAACCCTAAGGCGCCCTTGCCTTTGACTTTCACAGGGTTTGGAATACTTTTGAGGATACCAACTAGATGAAAAAATATGTACTTCAAATGGCCATTAGAAAGCAATCTATTTGAAATATTTTCTAAGTATGTTTTTCTGGTTTAACTTTACCTTAATCAGAAGAACATCTGTTCCATTCCCTGTTTGTTTGATGCTTAGGCATCTGTTCACTGCAGTTGCAGGAATGTAATTCCTGTAGCTTGTGGTGTGTCTTTTTAATGTGAGTTGCATAAATAAAGTTAGCTGCCAAAAATAATTTCTATTTTCTTCTTAGACAAAGAGGATTTAGATGCTGAAGAAGTCTGAGAGTTTCTTTCCTTGCTTGACTTGCATTTCAATGGCATTGTGGGATTTTCCTTTCAGTACTGACAGTTCTTTAGTTATAACTAAAATGATAGTTGGTTTGAATTTTCTGAGTCTCAGCTAGGTGAATTCACATAATATATCAGAGAATTTGACTGCTGGCCTTTCCTTTAGCACCTGCCTGTATTCCAGGTCTGAATAAATGCATTAATGATGCTGCATAGTGTTCCAGGTGTCCTTAGCACTCTCACAGGTATGAAAGGAATTATGAATTTCTCTGGTCCTATTATAATGATGTATACCATTGTTCATGTGGATACAGCAACCCACATTATTTTTAGCAATCTGTATGGATTTTTGAATTTTGCCTCTTCTAAGGCCATCATTGTTCTTTAATACAGGAGCAGACATATTAGACATCTGCCATAGGATTTCACATGAATAGATATAGTAAGAACTAATTTTTGACATTAAGGTATGAAATGGGATACACAAGAAGCAGATAATTTAGAGAAAAAATAGTTTTCATTGCTGATAGTTTCCAAATATAATAATCATATTTATTCTCCTTTTTTTTTTTTTTTGTAGCAAATCTGATTTGCATTTCCACAGTGAATGTTAGAGAACAAACTGCAGTGATCCAGTTAGTTTTCACTTACTCCTATTAGACAAATTTTGGACTTATAGGTAAAATATTTTTGCTCAGCAGCAATAACCTCAGCAGTGAGGCTAGAAATATTGCCTACATTTTAGGTCTGAAAAAATTAGTTAAACTTGCTCAATGTTTGGCAAATTTAATAGATTTCCCTGTTTTTAATGATCTTCTTAACCAGGACTTTCACTGATATGACTTTCACTGATATGACTTTCATTATGACTGTTGAATAATACTGTTACTTCAGAATGTATTTAGGTCTTTAGGCTTTTTAGATCTCATTTCTGCTTTGGCTGATAACTAATGTGGAGGTCACATGCCTTTTTGCTGAAGTCATATTGCACAGTCATCTACATCAACTTGGAAGTGTGAGTGGATTGCATCTCTTCTTATTCCAGATTAAGTGAAAAGATTCTTCTAAAAAAAAATTCTCTAAAATTCCTTTTTGTGAAATATGTTGGGAGTCAGTCTTTGTAATTCTTCACTGCAGATAATTTTTGGTTTTATTTATAAGATTGAATTTCTGAGGGACTAGATCCTTTAATGAGTTTTCCCAGTACTAATTACAATTTCATAATTGTTTTACTGTTTCTATTTGTTCTGGAAAGGTGTTCCTGGAGCAAGTAGATGGCTCCTACCACCAAGCTAGCTGAGAATGGGAATTGTACTTGAAAATCCTGTGAAGCACAGAGGCATCATTCTGAACAAATTTGTTTTCAAGATTTAACTATAAAATTAAAAATGCTTTGTGGAAAATCAGATGACAAAAGAACTCTTACTAGTGCTGCAATTCATCTTGTTTTGTTTCAACTAACTAGACCAGATAGCAACTTTCTGATTTTTCTACACTTGTAATAACTCAGTGCAGATGGATAGCATAAATAAAATCTGAGATTCCATTTTTGTATGGGTTTTGGAATAGATTTAGAATAATCTATTGTTGATGCTGTGTAACAATAACTTCTTTCTGGCAACATTTAAAATAATTATCTACAATGATGTGTTTGAACTTAACAGTTGAATTGGACTCCCATCATTTCTATATATGCAGATACAGCCAATGGTGTGGCAAGTGTGGTTTAATTTTTCACAGTGGATTGTGGTGCTGCTGACAGTCTTCAAGAAGCTTATTTCTCCAGGTACTCTGAAATGGCTTGAATAGAGCAGTGCAGCTCAGAGGCCTTGCTCTGAAACCTTGACTCATTTGCTATGCTGTATAGATGTGGTAAGCACAGCTTGTTCTAGGTGCCCTTGGGTTTTGTGCTTTTTGTAAAATTTTTTTTAATGTTTTCGTTGTGTATCGCTATAGGGCAAGTTCTGTGTGAAGATAAAATATTTTATATAATTGAGATGAAGGTGAGATGAATGAAGAAACAAAGAAATAAGAATCCATTTTGCAGGCATATTTAAATTCCTAATTAAAGACTGTTTCCATTACACTCAGCTGATTGTGAATTGGATCAATACACTGCAATAGTGATTAATATCTGCAAGACCACATTATTGGTCAATTAATATAAAATGGTTCTGGCTCCAAATAATTAATAGATGTAAGAAAAAAAAAATCCTGTCCTCACCCTGCTTGTTCGTCCTTGTCTCCTGCCTGATCTGTTAACGTTGTTTTTTGATCTAAAGGTTTGGAAACTTGGTATTGCAAGGCTTGATTCATAGTCTGCCCCTAGAAATTTTCTCACAATTTTCTTCAACATCAAAAGTTTCTGTATCTCTATAATGCTGGAATAAGATATGCTCACATTTCACTTTGGAAATCTCTTGATCTTATAAGAAAAATATAGACCTTCACACCAAAAATGGACTCTGTATTTTTCATTCCAAATATTGCAAACTTTCTTGTACAATTTAATAATATGGTGACCTTCTAAAGCTTATAGAGGTCTTCTTCAGAGCTGATAGGTACTGTAGATTTTTACCTGTACTAATTTACTTTCCTCACTGTCCCTATCAGATTTATTCTAGAAGTGTTTTCGTAAATTGTCCAACAATCTAGTGGATTTTGATGCTATGTTTAGTTGTGCTAAGGTCTTAACTTGGTATCCCTTTGTATGTAGGCCTTCATTTTGTCCCCCTTTTATTTTTACTTTTACCAGTTTACGTTTTCACAGGATGTTATTCTGGTGAATTGTTTGTTTAGTTTGTCTTAACTTCCATAGAGTGGTCTGAATCCCTGAAAGTGTTCCTTTGTGTGGACTATAACCTTACGGAATTCTCAGTAATGGTTAAAACTCATCTCATTATGATAAAACATTTTCACTCTGTAGTAATAAGCACACCAAATGCAAATTCTATTTTTCACTTTATTGCAGGTTTTTGTTTGTGCACCTGTGACAATGCAAAGGTCTGCTTTCTTCTACTAACTTCCTCCTTTCCGTGTGCGTTTTTGGGAAGTTTTGTACAGAAGGGCTGAAACTTAAGTGGATCAGCTTTGGACAAAATCTTTCTCCTGCTAGTAGTCACTTTGTATTATCTGTTATTGGGGAAATAGCATACTCCACAAGGAAGAAAGCTCCAGGGTACTGATGAGGATCATGTGGAGTCACCTACATTTGTCTGCGTAGAGCTGAGCTTTATTTAGAATGGTTAATGCTGATCAGGAGCTAACAAAGCTCCTGACTCCCTGCCAGCTCCCTGCACAATTACCCTGGTCCCTGGAGTGTGGTGCTGAGGCACTGCAGCTGACTGGTAATGCAGCATCATGCCAGAATTAACCCTGCTGAGCCAGCTCCAATGTTTTCCCCATCTGTAGTCTGCTTATTTTCCACCCTAAAAATTCTGCTTACAACTGAAAGCTGAATGTAGTCATCAAATGGTCCACATGAAATTCTATTATTTTATATGAATAAAATGAGCCAGTTCTGATTTTGTGTCTTAGAAAGTTTCACAGAATGCTCTTTACTAATTACAGTAATGTACAGATGCAGAAATCTTTTTCTGCTCCTTTTTCCCTGGCTGCCAGGTCAGCTCTCTATAAATGCTGATGCATATCCAGCTTTCTTCCAGCTGTTTGCCTACAAATTGCAAATCAATATTTGATCGTCAGCCAACTGCCTTTTCTGGACTTGGTTGAAGTAAAGAATTTTTTCTTTTACAAATAATATATGTATAGATAATTATTTATTTACAAATAATAAATGGCATTTTTTAGAAGTAAGAAATTCCATTTATTATTTGTACTAATAATGGCTGTTTCTCCTGGCCACTCTGGCTCCCATGCCAACACAGACCTCAGTAACTTGATCTGATGCAGAGAATGAGCCTTCTCCAGGAGAATCTCCTTACAGATAAGTGTGCATTGTCTGAAAGAAGCCAGGCTCGGTGCATGTTGGCTCTAACAGCTTCATGGTTGGTACATCAGAGACACAGTGCCTGTGGAAAAGATAGATCTTGCTCATATCTCCATTCCTCTGCAATTTAATTTCAGGTGTCTGGGTTGCTGAAGGAAAAAAATCAGATAGTTCATTTGAAAAATGGAGCTATCATATAGATTCACAAAGTTTATCCTAGCATCTGTTATCTAATTAACGAGAAATGCCTCATAACTTTTAAACAAAATATGCAAAACTTAGGAACTAGAATATGTATATGTAAGATGTAACTATTTAGACAAAGAAATTTGCATTTGTAACAAAATGTTTTGAACTTGATATAATAGCTGTAGTAATACAAAAAAGTATCCCAATAGTTATCAGAATGTCATCTGGATGTCATCTCTTCTTTAGGAATGCATATGAAACCTCAAAGTTAAAAATCCATTTTTAAAATCAGGGTTTTGAAAACTGTACAGTTTCGCAATTGATGTGTTTTGATGTGTTTTGATATATACACCAGTCACTGTCAGGTCCTTTAACAGGACCTCCTGTTTCCCCTTTCGTGTCAGTTCAGGCCAGCTGGTAAGACCAGTAGAAGTGTTCAGTGATACCAGTTTTGAGGCTGGTGCCCTGAGAGTCTTTTAGGTATTTATCTAGCAAAATTACCCTCACATTTCAGTCACTTTAAGTGTCCATGAGATTGTGCTAAAGTATGTCCTAATTCAGGGTCTTTGTCTTCTTAGAATTAGCATGAAAAGATCCTGTTTCATTCTGAATTTGCATAACTAATTAGTTACACGTACTTCTGTATATCTGGCTTCCAAAATTAATATTTTTCATATTATATATAATTTATATAATAGTATTGTTGTTGCAATACAGTGAAAAGCACTGAATGATAAGCATTATTCTGTTTATCTTGAACCATAGTTCAACTCAGTTTCTTAGAAATTCAGAACTATCTTATTCCTGTAAAAAGCATAATATTTTATCTATGTTTGCATTTTGCATGTACGTGTACTTCTGAAAGTATTTTTTGATTGTTGGAAATAGAATTGATTGTTGGAAATAGATGTACTTCTGAAAGTATTTTTTGATTGTTGGAAATACAACCATATGATGAGGAAAAGTGAAAAAACCAATTTGATTTCTCAAGAGAAATGCTTCTTCACTGGAAACATAAATGGACACTATATATTCTTATCTAAGTTTCTTTGGGGAAATTATTGGCGCTGTCTTAACTGAATGGTTGAATGCTTAGTTGATTTTTTAAAGAATGAAATGAACTTTCTCAGTTGTAATCCATCATTTGAAAGATTTGCTTATAAATGCTCTGGTTCTATAGATATCCATAAAGTAACTGTTCTTGCTGTTTTAAAATATTCTTGAGAATTAATGTCATATTGATCATCCAAAAGTATAAAAATGAGACCTGTTAAACCCTAGGATCATAGGCATGTTTTACATGTTTTCTTTTTTTTCAGAAGACACCCTGAATGGTTTCAGAGTGCACGAGTCCAGTTGAGAATCATTGCTTTATTTCACTAGATTTTTCTGGGTTCTAAAAGGATGGAGACTAAGCAGCACCTCTGGCTCTTAATTGCTCAAATCATTCATGCATTAAACAATGCACATGCAAAGCAATTAAATGCTGTCAGTGTGAAGTCTGTTTATACAGCTTTGTTGTAAGACCTGGAGAAGAACTTAAAATAGCAATATCTAATAATAGAGAATGTATAATAGAAAGACTTAATAGTGTGGAACAATTCTTTCTGCAGAGGGTTTTGCAGAAGGCACACAGGGCTGTCTCTAAGTGCCTGAGGCACCAGTGTTGCTAAACACCAGCGCTGAAGGCTGCCGTGGCTTTCTGTGGCCACACATTTGTCCACAGTCCAGCCGGGCTCTGGTCCCTGGTGCTCCCAGCAGGGCGGCAGCGCCTCCGCCCCAGCTCTCTGAACTCCAGCTGTTCCCAGCTGCGGCCCTTGAGCTGCCCAGCAGGGATGTGATTCCTAGGGCCTCGGGCAGGTGCCCAGGTGAGTTCCCGGCCCAGCTGCCCTCCAGCCCGGGCAGGCCAGGTGTTGCCTGGTGACACCAGCGCTGTCCCTGACCTTGGCCCGCTGCTGATGCTCGGCCGCTGTGCCGGGGAGCCGCAAACCCACCGCGCTCAGGGGCACAGTGAGTGATTGACAAAAGCCTCCATCTGGGAAATGCTTCCATCTGTGGCACAAATTCTCACTGCAATGCCGTCTGCATCCTCTCTGTCTTACTCCTGCATGATCCTCACCTCATCGTTTGTATTTTATAGCTGCTTGAGATGTGCACAGTCAGTAAAGTAAATTTATTGTCACCTCTTATGGTAAAATTAAACTGAGAAAAGTTTATAAAATCACAAAATACAGATTCCAGCCTGGAGGTTTTCTAACTTGTTTATGAGTAGGAGGAAACAAGTGTATTTTGCTGACTATCTTTAGTTGTAAAAATGTTAACGGTAGGTCATTCTGATATTTTTGCATGCAAGGAAAGAAGTAAGATATTATTTTCCTGTTACAAATGGGCGAGTCATTGGGATTTAAAATGTTTAACCATTTAATTTTAAATCTGCTGATTTTAACAACAGCAGAAATTTTTGGTATATGCTTGACTCTGTGCAGAGATAGTTTATTTCAATCTTCTATTAACATGATGACCTCTTGCAGTAAAGAAAGGGAGAGGGAATGAAAAAGGAGAAAGAAGGATGCAAGTTCACTTCCAGAAAGGGCTTGCTTTGCTTACTGTGTTACTGCAGGGGATGGTAGCACTCAGGTTAGATGAGGAAGAATTTTTAGTTCAAGAAATTACATTGTCAGCTACAAGTCAAATAATTGATCATTTTCTGCAACATAGCTTGCACATATCTCTGCATCTGTGTTCAAAATGAGTTAAAAAAATTGTGACTATATTTAGGTTTACTTTTATCTGATGAAATACAAAATTTCTGCTTTGGGCTGGAATGCTGTCCAGCTTCCTTGCCACTATCTGAATTCTGTGCTGCCACTAAGGGTGAGTTGTTTTGCTGGATTGCACAATTTCAGGGAATAATGATAGTTTCTCTTCAAAACCATCAACCATTTCAGATTATAGTGTCCATTATCAGGAAAATAAGCTTTCTAGCTTGCACTAAGCATTTCATGAATGCTTAGTCTTGTCCAGATGCAGGGATGTCAGTGAACTGGTCCTTTGATGTAAGAAACCAAGCATGTATTCCTAGACACTTCTAAAAATATGAAATCTTTTGAAGTTTTGTGACAGTTGTAAGGAAAAGTTTTTGGCCTGAAAGCTGCAGTGCGTAATGACTTGTGTGCTTGAAATTGGAGTATTGTTAGGCAAAAAAATAATAACTGATATTGCCAGCATCATATGCAGTGACATCATTTCTATTCCATTGCATTTCATGTGAGACAGATTTATATCTAAGAAATTAAATCTAAAGGATTTACATCTATTTGGACCAGGTTTATGTTAAAAACAACAAGCAGGAACTCTTCTTTCCTAAATTACATGAAAGCAAATTTGCTGACTTTGAAACCTAGTGTCAAGGTTTTACTAATTTTGAAATGTGTTCTTTTATTTTGATGTCTCATTTCTTTTGTGCCAGTGGGGTAGCACAGTATAATGTCACTTCTAATTTCTCCTACTTTGAAAGATTTTTGAGATTTTTTTTCTTCCATATCAAAGATGGTGTTTGGTGGCAATTGCTCATTACTCTCAGTTTATTTATGGGTTTGCTTATCCCCTTTGATAATACTTCTCAATCTCGCTCCATGTTATGTAGAAAGTAGAAAATAGTAAGAAACATTCATTGCCCAATATTAAAGAAATAGTATTTCTAGTAACTCTAGAAGTGTATTATTTTACTCATCTCTTTCTGTCCCCAGATGCATCTGACTCTCCTTTTTGAATAACACACCTCAATGTTCTTGAGGTGGTAAAATTTGCTATCATTATCACTGCCGTGATTGCTCCAGGCTTTTAGTAATAATGTGTTGTACTTTCATTTCTCTCCTTGCTTTCTGCTTTTTAATAGGTAGACATAAGATTAAATTTTAACATTCTTTAATAGACATGTTTGACAAGCACAGAAGTTAATGAGGTAGTAACAAATGTTTTTAATAACTTTTTATCAAAGCATTTACTTGGGGTTTTAGATCTTACAAGTTACATTAGACCTGACTTTAATATAATATTTTTAATTAAAAAAGGAGGTTTAATGAAGGTATGTTTGTAACTAGGGAACATTTTCTACTATGTTGTTTTGTTTTGGTTTCACTAAAAAGTAAATGGTCCTACACATAAGATTCAATAGATAATGAATTCTCAATTATGGTTTGTAATTTGAATACAAATGGGGAAGCCTGGCATTATGGAGAAATTGGATCCATATGACAGTCAGGACTAGTGTGTACTTGGTTCAGTAAAATGTAAGTAGATACCCTTAATTATTTTGTATGTAAAAGAAAAATCCCCACGACCAAACAAAAAAATCCTTACTTTTTCATCATTGATCTGATTGAGAACTTAATGAACAAAACCTTTGTGTTGATAAAAATACTGCCTTTTAGGTGTGAGCATTATTTCACATTGAAATATGGAGAATTTCAATGGAATTTTTTTTTTGTACTCTTATGAAAACAATGAACATTTGCTTTGCATAAAATAGCAACAGCTAGATAAACAAAATTCTATGATATAGTGAAAAGAGAAATAATTTCATCATCAGTTTACAAATAAGAAAATTTAGATTAATTTTTTCTTCTTTGATTTGACCATCATTATATGGATGACACATGGGTTTACACTGATGGGAGAATTCACCTTTAGGTCTATTGGAGAATTTGTAAGAAAAATGTATAACACAATTTTTAGTTTTTTAGAATGTTTAGTGTTGAGTCTTTTTATTTCTAGGAGAAATTCATGGATGGGATGCTAATTTTAATAAAGGGTTCAAAAAAAGTTACCTTCAAACTTGCTTTGTTTGCTAGAAGATCTGTGTTTGACAGAGAGTGAAAACAAATACACATGGAGCAATATTTCTCCAACACTTTTTATTCTGTAAGGCGTATTCTTCCAACAAGAAAGTAACCCCAGTTTTTACTTAGTGATTTTTATGTTTCTGTTACTGCTTTTTGCTCATAGTTCCACAATTGCTAAAACAACTTTTAAAATCAAACAGTTTTGTTACTGTCCTTTACTGCAGACTTTTGTTGGGTTGAATATTAAATAGTGTCCTGGTCTCAATTGAAGCAAATGTCATTGAAAATACTTATTTGGTTTAATGGATAAACCTTGTAAACCAGCAAACAGCTTAAAAATAATGTATTAATATTGGACTGGTGAAAATTTAATTGAAGAAATTAGCCTAATCAGCATTGCCCTGTCTAAAAATGTGAAATGTTTCAATAACAGTCCAACATAGTATTGATATTGCAGAAAATTACATGGGACAGGACTTAAGAAGTTGCCAGAAATTATTAGAAAAACCTTCAGAAAAAATTATTTTCCAAAATCTTGTACTGTGCTGTCATAACCAATAATTTTTATTGTTTCAGGTGGATGCACATTTTAATTGTTTTGAAATTGAATAGAGAAGCACCTTGTCAGTGTATTTTCTGACAAACTAAGTTCTACTGGGGGGAAAAGTTAATGAGAAGCTTCTGAGGCTGGTAAGCTCATGACCAGGAGCTGTGAAATGCAATGATGCCTTGTTCTTGCTCCTGGAGCACGCAGATTCTATCAGGAAAAGTGTGTCTTCAGTTACCCCTTCTATCAGACTATCAGGATTTGATTTCTCCTACGTGTATGGGTTCATACATCAAGCTCAATTAACTGAATGATCTAATAATGTGAAAACTTCCCCCCCCAATCATTGCCTAATGTTGGCTGGAGGTGTGGTGGTTACCACATATTAGTTGCAGAGTATTCAAATGAGGGAATATTTTGTGAATTTTCAGCCCACAAAATGGGAGAATATGTTTTTATATGTAAGAACTTAATGTGACAGCAAAGCTTTTGGACTTTTTTCCCCCAGCCTGCATTAATATTCATCTCTGTCACTTTCTGACAGCTGGCTGTTCATTCTGGATATTCACTTAAAAGTGAAACAATGCTAAATGACAATGAACCCCCAGCTTAATTAAGTAAACTATTGTCTATGACAAAATGTGCTTCAAACTCCTTGTTTACTTCTACATTTCATGTAGGTTGCAGGTTTAAAAAGAGGATTTATTTTTATTTTTCCTCCTAGAGCCACTGACTTCTCCCCACCCCCTTTAAATTTTTTTATGGGTTACCTGAGGTAATTCTTGAGACATTCAAGCTCCAAATATAGAATGACCACAATAGAATTCCAAATGAAAGCTTTGAGTGTGTTCCTACATGTTTTATTTAACAGCTTCTCAATTTAGGGTCACATGTTTTGGATTGCAGCTAGTTAAATTTTTAGCAGTCTTTAAGGATGTAATGTAACATACAAAGCTCTTGCATTTAGGCATTCTCATGATAGATATTCTCAGATATGATAGCTGAAAAGCAAAATGTGTTTTTTCCTAAGCTACCTTCAGATAGAACTTCTGAGTTATGAGCCTGTTATCCTTGGATGTAGACTCCCTTCCAGACAACAGTGATCAGGGAGGTGTATCCTTCCTGGGTCAGACAGTTTTAGGCACACAGTGTAAAACACACTTGAGAGCTCTTACGCTCCTGTTGAGAGTTCTTCACATTGATTTAGCTTGGGAAGGGCTGGAGTTTGTATAGCCTGTCAAATTTGGGTCATTTGAACTGACTGCAATAACCTCCCATATAAGATTCTGACCTTGCAGCCATGGTAATCAATCAAGACCATCATTTTCTTGTAATTCTGTGTATAATGGTTCATGTATGTTTGTAGTATCTATACAATTACCAGTGAATGAGAATCCTGCTGTACTTGCATAAACACAGAGGGAAGGAAGGATTCCTATATGAAAGAGCTTCCAGTTTGTCACAAAAGAAAATGGATGGTGGGACATGGAGACCTAGCAGTGTTTGCTCCATGGTTGGTTTGTCAGGACAGTGCAGAAAAAGTAGTGCCAAAGGCTTGATTAATAAGACATGAGCAAGAAATATTTGTGGCTGTCTTTGGAAGTAAATGGGAAAGCTGCCTGTCTCCAGTCTAATAATCCTCCTGCCCTATCTACCCTCTCNNNNTCCTGCCCTATCTACCCTCTCCATGTCTGCCTGCAGCAATGAAAGTGTAGGAGTTTGAAGCAAGGGCTCTATTTAGCAGGATTATATGAAATTCTCATAAAATGAGAACAGCACAACTTAACAGACACAATTTAAGTTGAAATAACTATTTGAAAACCTATTATAGAAGAGTCCCTGCACAAAGAATGTATTAGTTTAACAAAACCAATTTCAGTTAACCTGGCATGACTCCAGTAACCAGATTCCATGTAGAGAATTGCCTGCATTCTGCTAACCCTGTATCACTGGTTCATGGTTGCTGTATAAACATAATTTTCTAGTTATAGAAGATTTTATATAAATGTAATTCTTGGTATTATTATCCAGTTTTGACTAATACATGTTTTACAAAGTGCAGAGCAAAGTAGCTGTCCTACTGTCAGTGGGCATCCTCCTCCATTATTTACATATTCAAACCATTGTTTCCTCCAGTGTGTACCCTCAAATGAAACCTCAGGAAAGTTTCTGACGGAAGATGTCAGTTAAAATACCTGCTTTATTTAAAAATACCCCAAATTTTCTTTCTTTGCTTTTACAAAGTGTAGAGGTGTGACTGCTTTGGTGAGTTAAGGCAATTCAGAGATATCTAAAGCCTTATGTGACATGAGATAGAAAACCAAATTACACAGCCTTGAAATATGACAAGGCAGACTTTGTTCTACTGCAATAAGGTAGATTTTAAAAATAAAAAACTCCCAGAACACAATAATTTTGTTCTTATCCAAGAGATTGTATTATTAACTGGTAATATTTTTTTTTTATTTAAAAGTTTGATAAACAGCCTGAGCTTTTATATGGTACTAAAATAAGATGCTTGATGAAGAGGTCAACTGTAGTGTGTGGGAGTTTTTCCTAGTGCATGCATTTTTACCTTGAGCACTTTTATCTCCTCTTCCTTACTTAGACACATCTGTGGTGAAAATGATCCCCATTCTTGGATCATGATGGAGCCTTTGTTTT
>WEZZ01026059.1:34605-49225 GCA_013400585.1 Chloropsis cyanopogon | reverse complement strand
ATGTTACTGTGTGTGTGTTTGTTAACCAGGGTACAGCTCTGAGTAAACAGCTTATTCTTTAAGCTCCTGTCCTCGTGTGTTTCCAAGAGAAGAGTCATGTGAGGGCATTGGGGTTGGTGGACCNACCTCTTGGCAAGTTTTGCTTTAGATGTCTTGTAGCTGTTTTTCATATCTCTGTTTCATGACTTAGCCAAGTCAAGGCAAAAATATTTCCTCTGCTACCTCAAGCACAGGCTGCTTTCATGTGTCATTTTCATAGTATTTGAGCACTCATTGAATTATTCTCCTTATTTACCACTAGTAGCATCATTATGTGTGAATGGTGTTTATGGAATGTTGTGAGCAATGTTAATCAGTATTCACTGAGTGAAGGACCAGGCCTATGTTATTCTCCTAATAAAAAGTGGGAATTTGGAGTTGTCAAGGTGACAGTTCCTATAGTTGCTTCTTGCCTCAGCTGAGCTGTAGATGGGAGGGCAGGGGAAAAGGGAATTTGCAGTAGTGAAATGGGAAAAGTAAGGATGGTAAAGCAAATCCCTTTGGCAGAATGTATTCTCTCTACTGCACTCCTCCAGTTCATCTGCTCTTTTGTCCTGCATATTAGCATGCACAGAGTTTATAAGAGGCAAATCCAGCCACTTCTGTTTCTGAAATTCATCTAATTCATATTGTGATCTATTATCCCTACTAAAACCTGCTGAGTGTGTACCACTTTTAACTAGGTTTTATATTAATATAAGCCAAACAGAGGAAGGTATCACAAACTTTCAGTTCAGGAAGTGTTTTTTTTCCTCTATGTCTTGCAGTTAGAAAGAGATCAAGTTATCATGCCAAGATCTGGCATCTACCCTTTATCAAGAAGGCTGTTTCTGCTA
Source organism: Chloropsis cyanopogon (assembly GCA_013400585.1). NCBI lineage: Eukaryota > Metazoa > Chordata > Aves > Passeriformes > Irenidae > Chloropsis > Chloropsis cyanopogon. The sequence goes on along the minus strand of WEZZ01026059.1, from coordinate 48,350 downwards.
AAGGCCTCTGTCATGAACTGACTGCCATAGGGAAGTTTACTTCTGTAAATATCTGAAAGTAGGGTGATGGTGGAGGTTGTTGTTTGGCAATGTCAAACCAAGGAAACCAGATAGCAAATATCACGCTGGCTGAACACTCCCACCAACTGAAAAGGAGAGGAAGGAAAGAACATGAAGAAGTTGTAACTCCCAGTTTAGCAGAAATGCAGCAGTGCATTCTCCCTTCAATCTGCAATGCTGTGAGTCAGCCGTGCTCTCACGTTCACTGTGATTTTAAATAAAGTGATTGCCTCACAAATCAGCAAGGCTCCCAGGGCAAAATCCAGAACAACTCTCTAAAATATATTTCAAAGTGATCAAAGAGGCATGTGTCTTACATTGTTCACCAGGGAGGAGTCTGTCAATAGAAACCAGAGTTAATGCAGTCATGAACTTGAGCATCTTTCAGCACTGGTCTCACATTTTGCTGAGATTATAATCCCATGGAACCTCTTTCCTAGCAATTCCTTAACCAAGCTCAGTAGCTGAAGAGCAGCCATTACATCTTCATCCTTCATCTGGTAAAGCAGCAGCAGAACATTTACCAGTGTATACACAGCTGAGAAATGCAATTTGACTGGTACATTAAAGGTATTTGGTGATCTTTAGTCTCAGCATAACTGCTGCCCATCAGGGGTGCAGTAATGTGCTTCACAAAGCGCACAAGAGAAGACAAGGCCCTTAATGAGTTTTGGCTGAGCTGGGCACGTTCTGCACAGTGTTGTTCAAATTGTCTCAGGCTTCCTGCCAAGTAATGCAGAAGAAAATGCCTTAGAGTATGCTAGCTGTCTATCAACCTCGCAGAAAGTTTTCTCAAAGACAGTCTTTGATTTGTGAGTCAACCACTATTAAGTTAGTGTCAAAGCCCTCTCTGGAGGCAACAAAATGGAGCACAGTTCTGCTGTTACTTCTAGCATCAAAATATTCATCTTGAACTTAAGGCTCTAGGTTATTTTTACTGTGCTCTGTCTCTGGAAGCCAGAAAGGATTTGTGGGGTGAGTTACGTGGCTTAGTTTCTGAAATGACGGTAATAAAAGCTGGGGAATGAACATGGGGAAGGGTTGTGACCATTTTGTAACCGACCTTATTTAAGGAAATAAGAGGGGCTCTGTCTTTGTGAGGCAAGCCTTATAGTGTAGGCTTCTAATTTGACTCACTTGCACATGCTGGCACATTCCTCTACGGTGAAAGGGTTTGCAGAGAAGTGCCATGACCCCCCTCTGGTTCCCTGTGTGCTACACATGACAGGTGGGACTGGCTGGAGCAGCTGGTGATGGCATTTTGGCTCTTTGTGGGGCCCAGGAACTTTGTGTTGTGCCTTTAAAAAAGGGACACTAATGTTTAGGGAAAATGCCAGGGAATCATCACAATTGCTGCCCAACACAGCCCCCACATAGGGGCTGAGTAGCCATGACAACTGTAGTTATCAAACATTAGCATGAGACATCATTCAAAAACCATATTGCAGGCTTTAAATAACTTACCAAGCTGCAGGCTGGTAACGGTGGAGATAGTATATGATAAAAATACACCTTCTGACTTTGAGAAACTGACAAAAAGGACACTAAGCCACAGGTGATCACTAAAGATTCAGCCTAATTGCAAAGGATATGCATAACAATGTTATATGTGGTAGCTGACTGCTCAGGAAATTCAGTTACTCTGCAGAGTAATCTGGGTCTCTGGGTAGTGTATCAATAAATACCTGCTTGAGATCTTCAGCAAGCCAAGCCAGAGACTAAGGATTTGTAATGACACCAGCAGGATATAGACTCTCAAAAAGGCCTTCACACAGCAGCCTGATAAATTTATTGTCTGAATTTCAAAAAAAGGATTTTAGAGCTTTGCCTTATTTGAGTTTGCATTGTTGGAAGAATTTAAGCATTCATTCGGTTTGAGGTAATGGATTTGGAAATGAAGACAGGAATTGAATGCTGTGATTAAATTTGTAGGGCAAAAAGAAACAGAAAGCATACCTCTACTGATAGAGAGCTCCTTGGATATTGCTTCAGAGTGGCCTCATATGAATTTGCCAGGAAGTTTTCATCTCTTACCTCCATCACTTTTCTGACATGGTGTTCTTCATTTCTTACCCTTCCTCATTCACCCTTGATTCCTGTTCTCAAGCTTGTACCACTTTCCTTCCACTGCAGTTTTCCTTTGTTCTCCACACTCCCTACAGTGCAAACACATGATGGAGTTAGTGTGCTTGACAAATTACATGGCACCAGCTGTGCCACCACTGTGCATTCCTGGCTGATGGCAAATACAAAGGTAAACCTCTGCCACATGTGAGAACCCAGAGCTAAGAGTTGCATCAGCACAGCTGGGATGAAGTCAGAAGTCTGGAGTCCTGGGTTTCTGTGCAGCCTCAGCTCACACAGTGCAGTGTGGAAGTCAGCTTAGCCAACATAAAGCTGTAGCTGTAGTAGCCTACACATAGTAAGAGCTGCTGATCTGGCTGTAGCTATAAAACTCTCTAAGGTGGTGACCTCAGGTGGCAGAGGTTTTGTAAGCACACTGGGGGAGCAGCCCGACCTCCCAGGGAATGGTCCTTGTGTGGAAGTGTTGGGTATGATGGCAGAAATGTTTGAAATGTTCCCATGTACTTGTGTTGCCATACAGTACCCACATGCTGCAGAACTGGAGCTTCACACTCTTTAAAGCCTGTGCTAGCATTGTACAGCCACCCTGGAGGGATGGGGCACCTCACTGGGCCAGGCTGCTCCCAGGAATGCTCAGCCTTGCCTGGCAGTGCTCTGCAGCACAGGGATTTGCCAACTGTGCAAACCGGCCCGGTGGAACACTGCATTAACACATTTATCCTGCTCCTGATAACTGAGCTGGTAACTGAACTTGCTCAGGTCTGGTTTTAATCTTTCACAGTACTCTGCCTTCTATCAGTGGGGAGATCCTCTCAGTGTGTTTAGTCTCACTGGGAGACCCTCCCATTTTCAGCATGGGGGGATTTATTCACAAACTCTGAATGCCACAGTGTCTGAGAGATTTGGGATGAACTCTCTGCAAGTCCATACCTCCTCTGGCATACAGAGTAAGCCTACAGAGCCTGCTTTAGGCAGCTGCAATCTAGTGCCATATCCAAGGCTGTAAATGATTTGCTGTAATTTTGCACCCTCTTCTTGAAGATTTTATTCTGGACTTCTAGTGCAATGAGAGAGAGAAACTCATGCACATCCAGTCTACTCTCTGTTTCAGTGGTTCACTTGGAAGGCAGCTCCTTCAAGAGTACTGGCAACAATAATTTTTTCAGCTGTGGGTTTTTCTTAAAGGAAAAAAAAAAAGAGAAACAAGGCCAATCTTCTTTCAGGATTTTTCATTGTTGCCTCCCAGGGTGAGCAGGACAGCTCCAGGACTCTTGTTTTCTCCTTGTCTTGAAGTGATTAAAGTGGAGTGGCAGTGTGTTTCCAGAGGACTGGAGAATGTTATGAAGATTGTGCTTGCAAGGGACTGTCAGTGTCACATTAAGGTGAGTCTGTGACACAATGAATGTCTCATGCACTGCGTGGGACAGAAGGTCTTATTTTTACTTTAGTCAAATTCGCTAGCCCACTGAGAAAACTAGACATGTGTTCGTGAAATGGAGCTTCTGAACTGCTCCCCCAAACTACTGGCAATCCCCTTTTCAGATGTTGGCATTCTCAGCCTCTCCCTGTATTTACTATTTCAATGCTTTTTGAATTTTGCCTCAGGGTTTCACATCAGCATGCACCCTAGCTATGTACACATAAGATTTTCAATGCTTTCCTTTCCCCACCGCTTGTGACTTCAAGAAATTTTACATGTGCATTTGGTGTGCTTTCTGACCTTGACTTTTGAGCATTCAGGCCAAGCACTCAATCATTACCATATAAGTTCCTACCCTTGACATACCATGAGTAATTGATCTCAACTCTCAATTATTATGTTAAGCTTATATGGATTTAGAAGGATGAGATCCTTCCTAATTAACCTCAAGTTTTTTGATAAGATTACACTCAAGATTGACACTGACAGCTCATAATTTATCTGAATTTTAAGGAAGCTCTTCATAAAATGCCAAGCCAGGTCTTCAGTGTTATTACAGAAATAAATTTCAAAATGTACTAAAAATGCTGAAAATGGGAAAGAGTTTTGTAAGCAACTCTAACAAGGGTGGAAGTTGTGTTACACCCACAGGGGACAATGTTTCAAAGAACCTAAAGGAAAAACCCAAATGGAAGACTGTTTTTCATGATAAGTAACATGAGCTAAATTTTATTGATCAAAATAAATTATGAAAAGGTCAAAAAAGAGGCAAATCTGCAGGTGGTAAAACTCACAGAACCTGATTCTCATGGGCTTAGCTCCTGGTGGTTGGATCCACTTGAACCTAAGCAGGTCTTTAAGGAAAGCCTTGCTCTGGGGTGCATCTTGTAGTGTTTCTGATGGGAATTCTGCTGCAGCCTAGCAGGTAAATTCTGTTATGGCCATATCCCATTGAGCAGTCCTCTCTCCAACCTGCTGCTGTGCCTTTGTTTTTTTTAAACTTTAAGTCTTTCTGAGTCACGTCCTTTTTCTAGTGTGGTTCTGAAGCTTCCAGAGGATCAGCTGCTCAGGATCAGTCCCCAGTTAACATCATTCTATTAAGGCCAGTGAGGGTTGAATTAACACAAAGTCAATCAATCCTTGCTAATTCACACCAGCTAAGAGTTAGCTGTAAAAATGTAACAGTTTTTTAAATGCATGTATAAATGAATTGATCTTGTTACTGTTCTGAGTAACTATTTTACCAAAAGTATGAGGAGCTGTGGGCTGCCTGGCTGCTATATACCATCAGGATCATATTCCTGCATGACTTTGTACTTACATGGATTCCAAAACAGGAGAAAATGTTGTTAGCAATGTGACTGAAATAGATGATGCTGTGTGACACTGCAAGGAAAGCAGCATTTTGTATGGAATGGGATGAATGAGTACAGGCACTGAATAAATTAGGGGGAAATTTTACTAGCTGATTATAGAAGAGCTGCAAGTACTGTCCTACAAACAGTGATGAAACTTGGTATGTGAAGCAGTACATCAGTGTTCTGATAGGGAGGAATTAATATGGACTCAGGTAAAATGGGAATTTTTACATAGCGTCATTTTTATTTGAGATTGATTAGTCTGACCTTCACTATCTTTCTAAAGAGAGTGCAGTAAGTTTTGTTGGCTTTTTTCCCCTCTGGTCTCACTGAGATTAGAGCACGGATTTGCAGATAGACTAGCCTCATGTGCTGCAGAAAATGCAGCAGAGAATATTAGCTCAGAAGCACTGGGAGAAGACATTTAAACCCTTCCACATCGATGTTGATAAGCAGAGCTGTTGATGGACAGCTGTTTGCAAAGTTATGGTCATATATTTGTAGACCTAAGGGAATCAGATACCAATGTCCTCATAACTACTAGCCTGGTAATTAAATATGACAGTCTTATCATACAGTATTATCAGCATTTTGAAAGCATGTCTTGACGACAGAGATACAATAGTCCTCTACAGCTCAGCACCAGACAGCAAAACATGTTTAGCATGAAAGATAAAATTTGAGATTCCAAATATATAGGGTTAAGACCTCGATAATGGAAGGTAAAGTAATTTAAAAAATGTTATATTCAGAGAAAGATAAATGTGTTAGAGCTGTTACAATGACCCTGCAATAGACCCAGAAGGATAGGATAGAACTCTTAGAGTGATGCCATTCCCTTTAAGGGTTGGTTGCTGTTCTCCATAGTTTTACTGATTAGTATCTTTATCAGTGAAGACTTCCACTGAAATTAATAGGATTAAATGTGTTGCCATAACCTGACCCTTGAAATTTTAAGAATATATACAACATTACCAGTTTCTTACTGTGCAGGCCTATTTCACTGTCATATTTGAGTGCATCACTGCTCTTTCTTTCTCTTTCTTCTTTCTCTTTCTCCTTTCCTTTCCTTTCCTTTCCTTTCCTTTCCTTTCCTTTCCTTTCCTTTCCTTTCCTTTCCTTTCCTTTCCTTTCCTTTCCTTTCCTTTCCTTTCCTTTCCTTTCCTTTCCTTTCCTTTCCTTTCCTTTCCTTTCCTTTCCTTCTCTCGTTCTCTCTCTTTCTTTCTCTCTCTTTCTCTCTCTTTCTTTTTTTCCTTTTTTTTTTTTTTTTTAAGCCGGTTCTGGTTTTACCACTACAGAATCTCAATCAAAGCAGTTTTGAAAACCAAATATGTCACGTAAGTGAACAAAAAATCAATAGCACACAAAATTCTGGGAAACCCATACTCCAGGAAACACACATCTATATTTTATCTTCTTGACTTCAATTATCAGCTTTGCCAACTTCTGCTAGAGACACTTTCCTGGCTCTTCCACTCATTCCTCATCAATCTCTGATACTCTCTATTTTAAATGACTGTGTAGTTCCTCTCCTTCCTACTTTTCAGCTGATAGTACCCACTTAAATTTTGACACCCATTCTCATACTTAGTTTTACTCTGCTTATAAAGTGTTGCCACTGATTTTGATGGTAAAATACTGTGATTCTTTCTATATGTGCTGAATAGGTAACAATCTTTCCTCTCAGAAGTAAGATAGCTTTAGTTGAACAAAGATATTGTTGCCTTACTGATTAAACTGCTGTGATCAAAACCTGTGTGTAAAAGCAGTCCACATGTGAACAAGAGCTGGATTTCAGCAATTCTCTTCTTCATGAGCTGTGCTTTGTGATTTTAATGCCATTTGTTCATGTAGCAAAAGTGCCATTCTTCACCCAGTTTTGAAGACAGCTGTAGGAAAACCAGTGTCATTTACTCCTTCCAGTTTATTTAACTGAANGTCTACAATAGACTTGCAAAAATGAGCATCTGCACACGTTCTGTATTGTTGCTTATGTGGATGGTGAAATTCCTTGGGAGGAAAAAACGGGTGACCAGTTGAACTGCACAAATGTGCTGCTGGGCAAGAGCTAGGGACTGTGGTTAAGTTGGAAATATTTTAAAATGTCACTTCATTGTTGTTTTATTAAAAGGTCATCTGGCATCTTAAATAATAGGTGTTTTCTAAAGGCAGTATGTGGAGATGAAATGGATACTGGACATGGAACGTGCACACCTAAGTGTTATCTTATTTCCCCGGGTGGACCCATTAAAATACTTGTGAAATGAGTATTCTCCCTAGGTTTTTGTCATCATTTGCCCAGCTTAATTAAGCTTTTTAAGGTCAATAAGTGGCTTTCTTGGCATGGTCAGCAAAGCCCTGATGCCAACCCTGTCAGAGTAGTAGATCTGCAACTTTTCAAGCGAGCAACCCAGGCTAGCTTTTCAACTGTTCAGAGGCTGATGGTGATCTTAAAAAGTGACTGCCTGAACTACCTTCTTGTTTCATTTTCTGTAATGAGTTTCTGATTTTAATTTAGCAGAAGCATAAAATTCAGCTGACAGGCCACGTCTAAGACTCTTGACACAGACATCTTCTTTATCTCCCACAGTTTTGGAGTTGTTCATTTCCTCCTCAGAATTACAAGCCCTCCTTACAGAAGGGGTCTTGGAAAAGGCAATAAGTGTTATCAAAGATTTACCTGAAGAATAATATACTATACTGGCCTCAATTAGAGAATAGGCATGAGTCTCGTTCTCTTCACAAGAAGCATTTCTTCCACCCCTTACTTATGAGCAGGAGCAAAATTGGTGTTTCATCTCCCTCGTGGAATCTGTGATGTATAAGGCACCTCAAAGGAAATTTACATCAGCCTGTTATGACTTTATACCTCCCCCATCAAATAATGGCCTTGAGCATGGCACAGAGACCTGAGGGAAATATGACAGAGAAGGAAGAGAGCCAAGCAATTAATAATATTTATAATACTTCCTACATGCAATAACCTATGATAAGGTTAGTTCCCTTTTTTTTCCTTCATTATTTCCCTGAATAAAAGTTTCTGCATGAAGTCAGTACAAATATGTGTATGAAAATGCATGAAAAATACTTGTTTCAGGCTCTGTGTGTGTGTTCTGATTTTGGTAGAAGTTTAGGTGTTTCTGAAGTGTAGGAAGAAGTAGAATCAATTTAATTTATACTGTACACTATGAATACCCAGGGAATCCTTGTGTGTAGTGATATCTAGGTCCTGCACAGCTAAAAGTACACAACAGAAAACTTGGATATTTTACTGGGACAAGATCACTTTGTTTAAATAAACCCAAAGAATTGAAAGAGAGATGTAATTACTCTGAAATCTCTGTATGACAAAAAGAACAGTGTGAAAAAATATTTTGTGTGTTCACTGAAGGGTAATTTGCTCAGGTGTAATTAATGAGTTACCAGACCATCTCACACATAATACTGAAGGAAAGAGATGGTAAGAAAAATGAGAGGGATCACAGGAGTGTATTACTTTGGTTGATATGAGTTAAGGAAGGTGCTACTCAGCATAGCAGGGCCAGAGGCTGGCTTAGAGGACAGAGCTGCTGATGGAAAAAGTCAACATGTCAAGTTACACTCCTAAGTGGAGCTGATTTTATGGTGGGCTTTTCACACAGGTGACATTACCTAGTTTTTAATTACTGCAGACAGAACGTCTTAACATAGATTCACTGGAGGACATATCAGTTGTCATTTTGTTGGTTTCAGTAAGTGCTCCGAGGTCCCAGTTGTTACTGTCTGTGAAACATGCTTTGTAAATCTTATCCTATGTGAATATCCTTGGCTATTGATTCTTCTGTGAACTTGGCAGTCTTGTCAATAAAGGGGAAAAAAAAAAAAAAAAGCATTAAAGGAAAATCAGTGTCCTTGCCTTATGCAGTAACCTGAACAGTTCTTGGGAAAGAGTCCAGTACAGGCACAGTAGCATGGTTAATTAAAGCAGTAACATCATTAGTATACTAATTTGGGAGTGTGTGGATGTTAGGTCTGTGTATATCAGGGACACAGTGTAATTGTTGCCCTTCTGTTCTTGGTTTATAGTTTTCTGGAATTACGTGCAAGCTGAGGTAAAAGTAGAATTGCTGAACCAGTCAACCAATACCTGAATTAAAAGGCATAATTTTAGGGAAGGCTTTTTAGTGCCAGAAAGAGCACAATATTATCAGGTTATTTAGGCACTAGAAACCTGAGGAAGCTGTTCTGAAATGGCTAATGCATGGGTCTGGACTTCTGCCAAGGAGCCATGGGGATCCATAACAATGCAAAGGATTTTGAAAACTCCTTGTTCTCCTGGACCCATACACCCAGATTATTGTGTGTGGGTCAGGTTTCTCTCTAGTCTGACGCTGCACCCTGGTTTATTACTTTACACTATAACTCCAGCAGGGCAGTGCCAAGCTCTGTCTGTTGCAAACTGGGAATGTTTAGAAGAAAAAAAAGATTTTTATTCCCCCCTCACCTTAATTCAGATTTCATTAGTTAATTGGATGCACAAGGTAGCATAGAGCTACAGAATGATGTTGAACTTCTCCTCCAGTCTCTGTCCTAATTTGTATGGAGCAAATTACTTCTACTTAGAGGTCACAGGAAAAGAAAATGACATGACATTCCTTTTTCAACACTATTAAAAACTGGAATAATGAAAATTTCAACACCTCTCCTACTACTAGTGTAAATAAAATATTATTCAGTGTGTCTCACACTAAGTACCTTTAAGAGAAGGATTTGAACTGTAACATGCACATTAAAGAGAAAGAGGTAGAATGTGCCCTCGTGCATACACTGACTGCTGAAAGACTCACAACCAAATAAGAGCAAATTTTAGCCCCTGTTAAATCACAATAGAACTTAATACTGTGCCTGCAAGAATTCAAAGCAGCTCACTCAGCAAATTGTTATCTTGTGTTTGGAAAAGCAAAGCATCGAGACTGTAGGATCACGCTCACAATCCATGTTTTAATACATGTTTTACCCCACAGGACAGGATCATCATGGCTCATTCTTGGAGAACATAAAAATAGCCATTGACAGTGCAAACATACTGTGAGCTCACCTTACTGCTTCAAGAATATTATACTCATTATGGGTTTATGGAAGGAAACGAGCTTTTGGATTTGCTTATGAAAACATTGGAAAAATACCAATTAAACCAAAATCCTAAGTGCACTAGCACTTTACCTTTCAGAACTGAGACTGGCTTAGAAGTTCTGCTGATCAGCAAACAAAGAAGAGCCCAGAGGCTGTTGGAGAGGCTGATCATGCGCTGTCTGAAAGGGATAAAAATCACCAAGCTCAAATCATCCGTGCCAATGAAAATGGGTAATTTTATTCGAACTTTCAGGTTTCTCAGAGGTGCTATCCACTCCCACACACCTCATGGACTATTTTTTTCAGTATCTTGTCCTTCTGAATCCTGATATCTTGCATGTGGATACAGGGACGTGCAAGGACTTCCCCTGCCTCAGTCAGATGTTAGCTCTGTGTTTTCTTCCCATCAAAAAGTAAAAGCTGTGAACATTTTACATATTCCACTCTTTCCAGAGAATCTCTGCTGCTTAGAAATTCATGTTACTTCTCTCTCAGAGAAGCTGTTACTGGTTATTGCTTCTTACCAGTAATGGAAACCTGATTGGGCAGCTCCATAAGGAGAAAATGCATTTCCCAGCTGTTCTTCATTTATGTATTTTCCACCGTGAAGCCTCCAGCGCTTGGGACCGATACTTCCAGGCATTAAACTGTTCCTTGTGAAACTAAATAGCGTCAAGCAAAAATTTTTTTCGAGGCGTTTGTTTGTCCCCGCCTTGTCCTTGGGCCGTCCCCCAGAGGTCACCCGGCAGCGCAGAGCTGCGGCGGGACAGCAGAGGGAGATAGCGCTCAAAGCAGGGCTCGGGCTCTGCGGGACACCACGGCCCTCCATCGGAGACAAGAACCGCATTTCAGCGCTCTGCTGGCCCTGCAGGAGCGCTGCCGGGCTCGGTGGCAGCAGCAGTTCCCTCCCTCGCTGCCCGTCCCTGCCCCAGCCCCGCCGTGGCCTCCGAGCGGGTCCCGGTCCCTGTCCCGCGGTCCTGGCCGGGCGCCAGCGGCTCCTTGGCGATTCCTCGCCGGCGCTGACCTTGCCGGGGCACAGCAGCACGATGGACTGACTTCATTAAGGCGTGCCCTGTAGTGAGAGTGTGTTTGGTGAATATGTTGGGTCTGTAATTAAAATGCTAAAATACGGTTCTGGGAGAAAGTTTAACAGATTATTATCTTTCCTGCACAGAAGAAAGAGAGCGCTAGGACATATCTGTTTAAAGTGACTGTGCAAATGACATTTTGATGTTCCATATTTATGGTGCTCTCCCCCAGTCACTTGCATATAAAGGGCTGGATTATACCAGCCTGCCCCAGAAAGAGGTCGGAGAATGAACCTGAGTCACAAGCACTCCCAAGGGCCACACAGCCTTCCCCCTGCACAGAACCACACAAAATCATTTAGGTCAGAAAAGACCTCCAAGATCATTGAGTCCAACCTTTTCCCTGCTTCCTGTGGCTGGGATGCCACTTTGATCAGGATAACATCAAAGCCTTATTCTTCCATGCTGAGCTGTATCTCCGTGGTGGTGTGACTCCTAGCCCCTGCTTTCAAGGTAAGCCAGAGAAGGATCAATAATGTCTCATCTGAAATCCAGTTTTAACTCACCTGTCCCACCACGAGTTTCACTGGGGCCCTTTGTTAGTGAGACCACCTCCTGCTCCCTTCCACTGCAGTACCTGACAGTGTTGGGAGTAATACACTTCTGGGTTTGTCAGCAGAACTCATCTGAGCCTCCCTGCACAATTTGTTCTCGTTGGTTTTTCCCTATTTATCTTCTTTATGGAGATTCTTGGAAAACAAACAAACAAACAAACACAACAACAACAACAACCCAACAAAAAACAACAAAACCAAAACAAAACCCCAAACCAAAATGGAAGAGCTCCTGTGAGTTTTAATCCAAGTGCAATTACAGAGTTCCAGTCAGCTGACAATGGCAAGGTAATTGATGATGCAAAATGTCCCATTGGCTTTCTGGAGATGTTTTCTATGGGCTTAAATATTTGTGTTTAATGAATTCAATTTACTTGGCTGAAGCTGAGTCAAAACCCATGGCAGGCTTAGACCCATACACCTTATGGGCTTTGCAGGAAAGACAATAATAAAAAAAAAACAGTTGAGTTGAAAGACAAAAATTTTTTTATTCCTTTGCCATCTGGATCTTCTGACAACATGGACTTGTTGCATCAGTTTAACTAAAGCTGTGGAAGTTGGAAGAATCTCTGGTTTGCAGTACAAGATCCAGTTGGCTTCAGGGTGGCAAGTCAGAGACCCAAAGACATTAATTTGCAAGCAGACTCCTTCAGGAAACAGCTCCAAAGGGAGTCTTTTAATGAGCACCATATTTTTTTCCCTGCTTCTCTTCCTCACTGGGAAAAAGGTATAAAGTTTCTCTTCTCTGAGGAAAAGTGTAGTGCACTAACATTCAACCCCTGGGAAACTGGGTCCTGGCCAGAAAGGCTACGAAAGGGATTTTGTTCCTTGAATGAACCTCCAGAATTTTAGATCTCTCTCCATATTCTCCTCTATCCCACCAGTGGCACAGGGTTCTTCTGGGTTCTTGGATTTCATCACCTAGAAGAAATAGGGAAAAAAAGAGGTGAATGGTGCCCTTATTTACCTGTGAGTTCATCATCCTCACTAAGATGTTAGGCACAGTATCTTCGAAATATTTTCTAACAGTTTCAGGTTTTGCATAGTTCATGCTATTTTTCACTAGAAAGAATATTTTAAAATTTGAAGACTGCCTGTAACACTAGATTGTAAATTTTAAATACTTATTTAAATGAGACACTAAGTCTTCACTAATTTCACCAGGAGAACAATTGCTTCCCCTATTTTTCACACAGCCTATATCTGGAATGGCTGGAGACAAAAATGTGGAAGATAAGCTAGAAAATTGACAGCAATAAGTCAGCAACTAGGTGTCAATAAGAGACTACTCTGGTAGTTAAATTTCTAAATACCGTGGTTACTGAATACTCCTCAATATTAAAAAGACCTCCATCTTCCTATGGCTCTGGCATACTTTTAATAAAACTTCAGAAAGTGCATTTCTACTAGGAAGGTTTGCATGTGTTTCTACGGCAGAAAAAGCCCAGCTGACCTCTGTTCAAAGATCAAATTGACTTACAGTTGGGAAAGGTTTAGTGCTCCAATCTCTGTTTAATAATACAATTTCTCTTTGTTGAAATCTTATCTCTATCTGCTTGGGGTTTTTCAGTGGAAATATTTATTTGAAGAGGTCGGTGAGGACATTGTTGGGAGGCAGTGGGGAAGGTTGTTTTAGTGGGACTCCTGCTTTGGTTAACAGCCTCTCAGTGTGGATGCTTGTCTTCACACACAACTTCTGGGAGCTCATTCAGCCCTGGATAATTATTCAATGGGACACATCTGGTTCTTACAGAGTCAGCACTCCCACCAACCTCCCTGGGACTGCTGCTGCAGGATTCAGCCCCACAAGAGCTAAATAGAGAAAAGAGATGAAGCTGTTTTGCTGAGGCAGAGAACAATCATTGACAAAATAAATCCACTGAAGGAAGGAAAGGAAATATTACTGCAGCACTGTGTTGACCTTTGGGAAACTACTCCAAGGTATTTTGCCACTGCAGCTGGGAGGGGGCCTCAGGAGGAGCTAAGATAGAGGGGGCCAGTTGAGTTCCTTGGGGTTCTTTTTGTAGTTTTGTGGGGGTTTTTTGTTTGTTTGCTTAGGTTGTTGTTG
>WEZZ01026059.1:14070-31148 GCA_013400585.1 Chloropsis cyanopogon | reverse complement strand
GGAGAGCTTTGCCTCCTTAGTGTAGTTTCTCCTTCTGGCCTGACAATTTATGAACATGGATCTCTAGTCCTCTGCTATCTGTGGCTGCATTGTTACTGCAGGTTCATAGGACAGGCTGTTTTCAGAGGCTCCCAGAAGTGTAGAATTCCCTCAAGAGAGTTAGATAAAAGACCTATTTCTCGCAGTGGTGCTCATTAAGAGGTTTTACACTCCTCAGTGAGGAGGAAGGGAACCAAAGGTTGCAGGTGAAGTACACCTGGAGCTCAGCTGAAAGCAGCTGTCAGCATTGTACAGATTGGAACCCAGGCTACTGTGCTTCTCTGTGGCCAGGTGGCAACCAGTGGGGTGGGCCTGAATGACATTTGGAAATGAAAAGGAAGTCTGTAATTAAAGTCACATCAGGAATCTGAGTCACAGAGCCTATACAGGTAACTTTTACTTACCCTGGTGAATAATTCAGGGGGATTGTGCATGTGAGTCAATTAATGCTTTATGCAAGTTGATGAATTAAAAAGACAGAGAAGTAGAGCTGGAGGTCCTGGCAGGTGTAAATCACATAGCTGAACTCAGTGAGACATATCTAGTTGCACTGGCTGCAAAACTGACAACACTTCCTCAGAACACAAGAGATAAAAACATTAAACAAGAGAAAAAACTTGTGGTTGTGGTTATGGCATGTCCCTCCCTGGCAGTGTATGGACAGAAAAGAGAACTGAAAAAGTAATTATTTATGAATCATGTAAATGGTGGATGTTTCTTTTTCTGTTAATTCCTTCATGAATTTTCTGTGGAAGAGGTCACAGTTTTCTCAACTCTTACTTACCTCAAATTATTTGTCAAATTCTTCCTGCAAATACTTAACATTTTAACTCATGTGCAGGAGGCAGTGTGGAAGAATTCTGAGCAGATGTGTGGGTGTTTTAGGGTCTGTGAATTGTTTTCTTCTCTTCTCTCCCATTGACTTTACAGGGATTAGGTCACCAGCATGAATGATGGATGCACATCAAAAAAATTATGCTTTAATAGCCATGAGCTATGCTTGCTTTTTTGATTTCATAGAAACAGATCCAGTTTCAGCTGGGAAATGTCAGGTTCTGAAAGGCAACATTTTTTCCAAGAGAAGTGGGCTCTGGAGGCTCTTGTCCTAGCTGAGTTCAGTGAAATGTTTATGAAGCAAGGAGGGACAGAGAAATATTCTTGTCTGACTAAGAAGGTGTTTCTCCATAACCAGCTTTTAATGCTGGAACCTCTTTCACTGCAGTCAGCGAGATCAATAGTCAATTCAAAGGTGAAGGAAAAAAAAAAGTGTCATTGCTAGTTTTCAATCTCACTTTAATGTTTGAAACTGAGCCACTTCAGACAGTCTGGGGCTGGTTTTCACCCACTGAAGTTACAGGTAAATCAAGCAGCTGACACGAATTTCATACATGCTCCCAAATTGGGAGCATCTTTAAAAACCTGCACAAAGCTTGTCTACAGCACTCGTAGGAGGTCAGAGCCTGCCCTTTCAACAGAAACAGCTAAATCAAGAGGGTATAATAAAAGCACTGAGGGCTTCTGTAAGCCAAAAGAGGATAGTTTAAAACTTATCAGCCCTTCTCCCACATGGAAATTGCTGTGTCTCACAATAACATTTACAGTTCTGTCTAGTTGTGTCAGCAAGGAAAACCCCACTTGAGCAGGCACTGAAATGTGTTCTGATGTTGACCAGGAATAGAAACACAGACACTGGTGCCTCTGGAAAGTGATGACCCAGATATTTTTCCGCTGTGAAATTATCAGTCAAACATATAAATGCAAGACTTGTAACACCTTGATATGAATTCTTATGGCATTTACTGTCACAAGTTGGGGTGATGTCATGACACAAATGATGCATTTGCCAGACCAGACTTTAACAAGTTAAGAATGAACTGTTTCAAGGCAGAACTTTTATATGTGCTGTTTATACACAAGGAGTATTAAAAAGAAAAAAAAAAATGGGCTGCCAAAGCACTGATGACATGCAGAATATTGAAATAAATAGCTGATGATTCAAAAAGTGCTGAGAGAGGAGTTCACTCAAGCACAGCAACATTGTGTGTTTGTATCATTTTTTGGGGCTGTGTCACACTGGTTACCACTGTTACAGTCCCAACTATAGTGTATGTAGAACATCAAGGGCAGTTTTTCTGCCATGGTGAGAGGATATTAATTGAAAACACCAACTTGTGTATATTTAAGTGTGAAAAGAACAGCATGTTCACCCACCGGAAAATTGTTACTTTCTAAATATCTGTCTTCAGCATGCCTCATTCCCGAGGTGCCTGATACAGCCTAGCATTGGGAATTATCTCTAAAATTAATATTAGGTGATTCATACAAGAAAAAAAAATATCCCCGTATCATAATAAATCATCAAATCCCCCACAGTGCAAAACATCAAAATGTCAACATTTATATAAAATCTTCCACCCAAAAGTCTCAAACTTGCTCAGTCTAAACATCCTTTGTTTGTATTTTTAGTTGCTATAAATACTAAAGGATTTTTTCTACGTATCGCAACAGATACTTAAAAATCACTGTTTTTTACACATCCTCTGATGTGAATGTATTTTTATTCTCCTTCCAACACCAAAATTCCTGTACTTTGAAGGTTAATGGTTGCTGCTACAGAAAAATATTCAGTATGATCTCAGAACAGCTTGTCACAGGACGTGAGCTAGAAACCCCCAGTTGGTGAAATAAGGATATAGTTGGGTGATATAGAGTTACATAACCAGAAATTCTCCAAGGACATTTTGATGAAGTCCTTTATTGCTGTGAAAAGCTGCACAAGATTATTAATGATCACAAGTGGTCAGAATGTTTTGCATGCTCAGAAATGGGATAAAAATAACACACCCTTCTTATTTTAACGGGGTGCTAGTATGGAAACATGCTTTGTGTTGTAGTCCCATCCTTGCTGTAACAGATCACAAATTTATTGATCTATTGATTCTTCTACAAGCAAGTGAAGTGCAGTGTCCAGGGAACTGTGCATCCGTCGCTCTGAGCTTGAGAAGCAGCCTATGACACTCTTGAATATACCTAAAAGTAATAGATTTCTGAGGGGAAGCAACTGCAGTCCTCTGCAGAGACTAAAGGCTGTGCGATAATCAGAATCCCCCCAGAACAATGAGGGAAAGCCGGAAATGGGAATCACATTGTTACTGGTGTGGTATTTTCCTAATCACATGCTCTTAATGAAAATTATGTGGCAGGGTCACTGAAAATCAGATTAACCATATGGCGAGCACAGTGCTTGCTTCGTAATGCATGGGTTTGCTGAGGATTAGAAATCTATTAGAGAGCAGATTTGGAATTCCATTGAAGAAAGTAATGAANTGAAGAAAGTAATGAACTGCATTTCGGTGGAGAGAAAGTAATCTCAGATAAGGAGAGAGCACAGTCAGTTTGACAGTGTGTTGAGGAGGTTCAAGAGGTGAAGTAAAAGTCACGCAAAGCCACTGAGGAGATACACTGACGTGAAGTTCTTTTATTTATTTATTGTGCCGTAGGTTTCTTGAGGAGGAGTTCTGTAGATGAAGTGCATGCAAGAGCAGGTCTATTAAAGGCAGCTCTCAAAATACTGAACACATGGGGCTAAAGAAGCACTTAGCTAAGAAGCAGATAATAAGTCTCAAAAATCATTCAAATAAAAAATTAGAAGCTAGTGGATTATGTTGTTTCTAAATGTTCAGTGAGCTATTGGTAGATCAAAATTATATGTAAAATGAGTCTACAGGATACACAGAATCTCTAAAATTAAATGGGGAGATATTTTATATCTCAAAAATCTAAAAGGAGACCAAGAGGCTATCCCTAATTTTCATTTTGCAAGCCAGAATACAAACCCCAAAACCCTGGAATGAATTTCTGTATAGTGATAGGATGAACTGTAAACAAACCAGTGATTGTGGTTGTGTTTTCTCATTTATTTGAGTATGGTACCTCTGTTCCCAGTGAAACTGCATAAATACGTTTTTTTCAAAACAAAGAATGGTACCAGAGAAATCAGTATGCAAACAGTGTGTTGCTTCAGTATCATTGCCAGGCTTCCTTGGATTCCAGACTTGACATGTCATAAGAATTTATTTTCTTTGCATGGCATGTATATTGGGCCTAAATTAGCTGTCAGCACAGGTAGATGCTTCACAAGTATTGAATTTTTACTTTTTGCTTCTCTGTGCTATGGGGAGCATTAAATTCTATGATGTGATGGGGTGTATTTTGATTTCCTCCTCTGCCCAGCTGTCAGCAGATAAAAAAGTGAGCCATTTCTGGGTGTGCCTTTGTTCCTATAGTTTCAGTTCCTATAGTTCATATTGCTTACAGAACACTGAGAAAGTTAAAATATTTGGAGACAACGTGCACCTCACAAGATGCTCTTCCATTAGTAGACCCATAAAGAGAGGCTCTGCAGAGAGCAGGGGGATATCAGACTTCAGTCTGTTCCTCAGGGGCAGTTCTTAGCTCACAAACTGTCTGACCTGGGGTCTTGGGATTGAGGTTTGACTCTGATTTCTGTGTAACCTCACACAAATCATTTAATCATTGCACATGCCTGTCCTGCATTAATATAATTCATCTGCAGTGTAGAACTTATCCACCCTGCAGGACACATGGTATGAAAGTATTTATTCTCAAGATGCTGAGATCAGCTACCCACAGGTCTTCTTGCTTGATCTTTTCCCCCCATCATTTCTTGCAGGCAATTGCAGACAATTTTTCATCCACTCTCAGGCTTTTCTTCTGGTTTGGGATAGATTTTTTCTTTTGGAGGCTGTGTGTGAATGTTGTTTGCTGCTTGCTCTTTTTAACTTGTGCATTGATGCATTATTTTAATTTCACTCCCTTTTGCCATTATTTCCTTCAGTGAGTTTTCTAATTGCATGGTCTGCCCAACTAAGCTGCAGCTTAGAACCGCTTTTGGTGCTCACCTTGCTGCATTTGTGTCTATACACTGCAGAGTTAACAATAAGTTCTGCTTCTTCATGCTTGTCTCCTCCTGCTGCAAAATACTTTCCCTCCTATTCCCATTCTACCATCTTCCTGACCAGTTTTCCTCTTCCAGTTGAAATTCCATGCTTATAATCCCAGTCACATTTTTTCCAGTTTGCATCCTGTTTCAAGACCTTCCACACCTTTATTCTTGACCTCTCTGTACAAGTTTCAGCAATTTATTCCAGTGAAAACTGTACAAACCTTCCCCCCTGAAAAGACCATCTGAGCTTCCCATCCTCTCCCAGATTGCTTTGCAGTCTTTGTAAAGATTCTGCGTTATCTTTTCCCCTGATTCAGGTGGAAGTTCCCAAGTCATTCTCCTTCTCTAATCATCTCCATCTGCTGCAGTGACATCCTGTTTTGTCTTCAGTTTGCATCTATGTTTTCCCTCCTTTCTTTCCTTTCTCCTATGATGCTCCAGCTTTTTCCTTCACTCTACAATCATGCTTTGGTCTTTCCTAATACAAATTTCATACCCTTAGCTTCAATGTGCTTTATGTGTTCTCCTTTGTCTTTCTCCTTTTCATTTATGTGTAACTGAAGGTGCAATTTAGAACTTTGAAGGTCTGCTTTTCAGTTATATCCTTACTTTTCTTCTCCTTTTGCTTCATCAGACATATCCCACTGAGGTCACCAAAACCTTTTCTCTCAGAAATGGCCAGGACTATTATTCAGGGCTTATTCTTCTTGACCCATCAATAACATTCATATCAACTATAAAACATATCAAACCTTTCTCATGATGGCCCTCATTCTTGGGCAATGGTCCCAATAAATATCTGCAAATTGTTGTGTTTATTATCTTATCATGTTTCAAATCTTCTTTAAAATCCTTGTCAATGAAGGCATTGGTGATCCAACTCCTCTCAGCCATTCTGACCAACACTGTTTCAGTTTTCCACATGTAGATCCATGTTGACTCTTAATGCTACTAATATTGCTCTTGTGAGGGTACCTGTCTTTTACTCTGGATCTGTATATCCTGTGGCTCAGTCAGGTCTTGCTCCATAATTGCTGCTATAAGTTCTACAGCAATAATAATAACTTTAATAGTAGACAGAATCTTATTGACATTCAGCACTGTAATCAGCACCTTCAAAAATGCTTATAAATAGTACAGAGAAATTATTGGCAGGAAGGTCAGATGTTTCCTAGGTTGCTTAAATAACAAAAAACAAAATTAAATTCCTCTTAATGGAGTGTGGCTTGAGACTGATTTTCATGGATTAAAACAGATTAACCCACTAAACATAGCTTCAGATCCTGATTCAGTTTTTTCTTTCCCCAAAGCTAAAAGATGTTTAAGTTCTTTTATATTGATTCAGGATTTTTTTTTCCTTTGGACAAAAAAAAAAAACCCAAAACAAAACAAAACCAAGAATATAAATGAAAAATTTGGCAAAGAAAGGGTTATAGGATAGGTTGCAGCCACCTGTTCTGAGTGTTCACTGAGAAGAATAATCAGATGTGGTGAGCTGACTAATACAGATGTGGGCTGAGCTGTTAAAAAACAATAAGTCTTTCAGAAGAGGATTCCCAAGAGACAAGGGTGGAAATGTGGTGTTCTCTGGTGTGTGGCCAAAGATTTTAGTGTGAATATTGGATTATTACAAACTATTATTTATGTATGGCAAAGGACTAATCAAGGCCTTCTTCATGCTTACATTTTTCTGCTGACCCATAGAGGCAATAACATTTGTAAATTTCTCAAAAGGTATTTGAGCCTGGCATGTATTTGCAGCATCCTCTCCTGCCTTGCTTTGAAGGACTTCACTCTTCAAGTAGGTTGTCATTGTCTCATTAAGAAAAAGGACTCTTTCTGTCAGGCTCAGTAAAATCTTTACCAAAACAGTGTTCTCTGACTGTATTTCACATTCAGCTTCTCATCTTAGCCTTGCTACTATGCATTGGCCTTGGATACTCTCTATTTCTTATGTAGCGATCTCCAGCTCCTTTAAGTGGTTGTCTTGTCAACAAAAGCTCATTTCCCAGCTCTCAACTACTTTGCACTTCTCAACTAGGCAGTCTCACAGACTATCTTAACACGAGTGTCAAACTTAAAATAATCATCTCTTTATCAAACTTCTAATTTGCAAAACCCTGACCCAATATATGTGTTTTCAAAGACCTTTAGGATCATTGACTCCAGGTATTAACGCTGTCAAATCCATCACTAAACTGTGTCCTTAAGTGCCACATCTGCATGTCTTCTAAATGCTTCCAGTGTTGGTGACTCCCCCACTTCCCTTAGCAACCTGTGCCAGTGATTGACAATGTTTCCATGAAGAAATTTTTTCTAATACCTGAACTAAATCCCTGCTAGAACAACTTGAGGCCATTTCCTCTTGTCCAGTTCTTGTTACCTGGGAGAAGGGACCACTCCTGACCTGGCTGCACACTCCTTTCAGTTGTAGAGAGTGATGGCGGTCCCTCAGCTCCCTCAGATAGCTCCCTCAGCTGCTCCTCATTAGACTTGTGCTCCAGACCCATCCCCAGCTCTGTTCTCTTCTCTGGACATGCTCCAGCCCCTCAATGTTCTCCTTGCAGTGAGGAGCCCAAAACTGAGCACAGGACTGAGGTGTGACCTCAGCAGTGCCCAGCACAGGGCACAATCCCTGCCCTGGTCCTGCTGCCACACCACGGCTGATCCAGGCCAGGTGCCACTGGCCTTCTTGGCCACCTGGGCACAGCTGGCTCATGTTCAGCCACTGTCAACCAGCACCCCCAGGTCCTTTTTCATCAAGAATCTTTCCAACCACACTGTCCCTAGCCTGCAGCACTGCCTGGGGTTGCTGTGACCCAAGTGCAAGGCCAGGCACTTGGCCTTGTTGAACCTCAGCCCACCGGCCCCAGCCAATTGATCCAGCCTGTCCAGATACCTCTGTAGAGCCTCGCTGCCTTCCAGCAGGTCAGCAATCCAGCCCAAATATGTGTCATCTGCAAACAGACTGAGGGTGCACTTGATCCTACCATTCAGATCATCAGTAAAGATGTTAAGTAGAATTGGCCCAAATTCTGGGCTCTGAGAAACACCTCTAGTGGCTGGCCACCAGCTGATTAAACTCCACTCATCACCATTCTCTGGGCCCAGCTATCCACCTATTTTTTTAATTCAGGAATTTAATCTCCTGTGTCTCCCTATTACCATCTATTTGTATTTTCAATTTATTTTTGCTTCCCAAGGTACAGTAGAACACAATTTAAGGGATGACTGAAGTGTTTGCATGGTTGTTTCCAGCCTTCTTTATGGCTATTACAGTGTATTGATTATCAGAATTTAATGGTGGATGGAGTTTCGGGAAATTAAAAATTTCTTTGTAGTCTCTGATCTCAATGCAACTGTAAGATTAGGGGGATATTGTCTGGGTAACAAGGGAAAATTAAAGAGAAATTCTGACTTGAAAGGTTTCCACTGTCCAATCTCCCAAGACTTATTTTGCTTGTATTTTGCCAGTCAAGTAAACAAATTTTCCCTTCCTCAGTTTTTATTTTTCTTTTTTTTTAAGTTTATGGGAGGATGAGGGAGAAATTGAAAGGGCTTGAAGTTAACCTCACCTAGGGGGCCCAAGTACCCTTCCTAACCTTTCACATCCATCTGGTTTAGCTTTTAGGAGGGGAACAGGCAGGAGACATCTTTTTTTGTAGGAAAGGACTGACACATTTGTACCCTTCCAGGTGCATTCCTCTGGTGGCCTGCAGTTCACACACACTCTTTGTTCCTTCAGTATAGGGAAGTTGTAGCTTTCAGGATGCTTCACTGCCAACCAGACCCCTCTGGTAAAGACTTGGCTTTATCTATGCACCCTTCAAAAATACGGGATTTGGGCTAAATGGCAAAAGGATAATCCCAATCACTAAGGAGTCACTAAAAGCCCCCTTGAATTTCTACAAAGCCTTTTCTGCAGAGAAGGCTGTGGTTTAAGGGTTATAGTATTTCTTGGTGTGGAATTTTCGAAATCTGTAAGGTCACATAATCACAAAGGGGTGCAAATGTGAAGACATGACAGGAGGAAGGATGTCATTTCCATGCACAGCATCTTGCTACTGAGAATGGACTGTCTTGGGATTTTACACCTCTTCATACACTGCAAATGGACTTCAGTCCCTAATATCCATCACCAGGTCTCCAACTTTAATGATCAGTTCCTTCAGGCAATATTTAATTGAGTAGTACAGTAATTTTGTGATCAAGATATAAATTTATTGCAGACTAGATTGTGACTGACAAACTCATTTCACCTATGACCTAAACTGAATATGAACTCAACTCTTCTCAGGTAGGAAACTGATGTATAAAATTGTTTTCAACTCATTGCCAGGGGATTTGGAGTGCACATTTTTAGTGGTTTAATCTGGGATTTAAACCTGAAACCTGTTAGTAGAAGAGTTGACCAAACCCAAGATAGACAAAGCATGATCTTTTTCACAGAATGTTAGTGTTACCAGAATAGTGCTTTTGGTGGGAAAGACAAAATCTTTAGTTTTTATTTTAGCATTGAAATACATAGATGTAGTATTTCTCAGAAACATGTCTATATGTTATGTTCTTGACTATACACTAAAAGTACAAAAGCTAAAATGAGTATTACAATGTTCACAACATGTGTGGTTGTGCATGTTTTTGTAGTGAAAACACAGTTTTAAAAGACAGTTTCCATAAAATGGCGTGCAGACTACTCTAATGCAGATGTTGGTCAGCATCTCTTTTAAAAATAAATCCCTAAATATTTACCACAGCCAGAAGGAAAGGGAATGGCTTTCTCAGACATTTTAATATGCTGAAATTAAACAAAGCAAAAATTACTTTTATGCTATACAGTTAATAACTTTTAATGATCATCAAAATTCTCTCTTTCTTAAAAGAAATTAAGGACTTTCTAGCTTTAAGCTGGGTGAACAAAGACCTTTCAAGAACATTTTCCTGTGGTTCTGTAGGTTTATTGTCTAAATAGATGTTCTCATTGATCACTGTTTGCTTTAAATTTTTTCACTTCATATTTAAAATTGACATATATTTGAATACTTACTATTATATGGTCAGTGGAGCTATTCATTTAATAGGTCAAATAATCATTATATTTCACTAGGACGCTGGGGTTTAATTCATTTAACATTTTAATCTTTCATCAGTTTTTCCTTTAAGAGGATTTCCGTGCATATACAGGATTTGTATAAATCTGTGGAGCAAATTTATTCTTTTAACAGTTTTATTCTTTCATCAGAAATTCATTTAAATGGATTCTACTATATATCACATTCACTGCCAGCGTGGCTTTAGGTCAGGCTGTAATTGATGCAAAAGCAATGAGGTATTAAAAGAGAAAGGAAATATCTGAAATTGGAAAGGGTTCAAAAAGTGTGCCATGGTAAGGCCATGACATTCCTCAGATATGATGGGGGCGGGGCATGGACCACTCATAAACCATTTTTTTCCAAAGCCTGGAATAGTTGCTGATTTCAGGTCCTGCTAAAGCCAGAATCTGTGCTAAGAGGGCCAATTTTGAAGGGGCATATCTACACAAGAATCCCATATCAGGGTATAAATATGGTCCCCTCTATTTGAGACAGTTCTAGAAATTTCAAACCAGAAAAATCTGGGGGAAATGCTTTCTTCTTCTTCAGTTTGTTCATGCAAAGCATTTGGCATATTAAGGGTTTTGTGGTGTTGCTTGTTTTGTTTGGGGTTTTTCTTGTTTTGTTTGTTAATGTAGGTGGCTCTGTTGGTATGGGATGCACAGAGCAGTAACTGGAATATGTTCCTTTTCCCAGGTTCTGAGGTACGTTGGTGGTGGCCAAGCTTAGCAGACAAGAAAGAAAGAAAGTAAAACTAGTAGGGGTTTTCACGTGCACAGGCGTGAACAGAGAGAAGAGGATTTATGGGGAAAAGGAGAATGGTGTAGATAGTGTAAATACACTAAGATTTCCTACATATAGAAAAAAAGTAGCAAAAAAAATTTTTCTAAATTTCTATGTCGCCTACTACCATTTAATGCATGCAGCATAAAGACAGACTTTTAAAAATATTAATCAAAGTTAATTAATGACTTAGCTAGGTTGTTATACTGCAAGAACTACAGGGTGTGGGTTCATACCTCTGTCCAGACCCAGCCCCACAGCTGTCTGTGGGTGACCTTGCTGACAAAAGCTTCTTGGCCATGTGTGTGGAAGTCAAAGACAGCCCAAAATGCTCCTGGCTGTGTGATACCTTCATTGGTATTTGCTGCAGGAGCTGATGGAACTTCTCAGGAAATGTGGGCTAGCCTGTGGATCTCTGCTAGTGCTGGGGCATTCAAACAGCCAACTTGCAAAACCTCCAAGTAAATAGAAGAAAACAGTGGTTTAAACCTGACAATGGACAGGAAAAAATTGTAAAATAGCTGATGAAAATTCAGAAATTCTGAGGAATATGCTAGAGAGATAGAATCTGTAATATTTATGTGTGATTAAGAAGGACTACATATCTTTATTCAATTAAATAATATCAGTAACATTAATGGGAAAAAATTGGCAAGAACATCACTGTTTTTTAGAGGAAAAACATAAACGTGGATCATTTCTTTTAAGTGTATGACACATACAGTATATCTTAGTCAATTTAAAAATTGTTCTTTTGTTACAATTGCCAATAGTTGGAAGGAAGTTTGGAATATAAGTAGCATTTCAGCACTGATGAGGAATGGTTGATTAAATCAATGAAGAAAGATAGAATGAAGTCTGTTGAACATGTACTGTGCTTCTGATTTTAATTCAGCAAATAAGCTATAAAAATCAATTATTTACATGTAAAACTAAAATGCCATCTCAGAAATTACAATAGTTGCACATCATTTTCTTAGTTTTCACAGAGAGCTTTTAGATGGCATTGTGTAATTATTTCTTTTCTAACAACTTTTTCATCTCAAACATATATTGGGGACTCAGGCTGTGGCTGAGAGCACAACTCATTTAGGCTTATGGTTAAAAGTACAGTAAGGAGAAGTTTTAGCATTAGGAGAGGCACAATGCCTAGATCTCCAGCAGTAGTGGGGGTGCAAAAGGGTTGTCACAAGGAGTAATATCCTGCAGAACATTTTATCTGCTGACAGTTTGGGTGATGGCTTTTGAGTGTGGGCCAAGTCTCAGCCCATCTTGGTGGTTGGGGTTAAGGTTAGGAGAGAGACAGTCTGCACTTTCTTCACTCAACTTGATAATCGGTTTTTCAATTCCTCTCTACAAGAGCTCTGTATTTATAGGATATCCTTCCATCACACTTGAAGTTGCACCCTTAGAATGGTGTGATGGCTGTGTGTGCTAGGGATCTGGTGCCTTCAGCTTGCTGCAGTCAATTTACTTTTGACAACCAAGAAATTTGATTTTTATAATGAGGCGTAAATCACAGGGAAGGGTTGTCTGTAATGGACTTAGTAGAGTTAGGAGCAAGAGTGCAGCAGCTCATATCAAGAGGATTTTAAAATAGCTGCACAGTAAAGGGCATAATCTTCATGGAGAAGGAGAAATTGAAGAAATTTGGGACAGCCAGTTAATGGTTACACAGCTTGGAGGTTCAAAAGTTGTTGTTGACTTGTTATGGTCCATTGTGGCTCTGGTGTGGTACTTGGTTTGATAGATAAGAATACCAGGAGCCAGGAGGCTGGCTGAGAACAGAAAGGTGGGGTGAAGTGCAGCTTGCCCAAAACAGCTGCAGTGTCTCACTGCTCAATACACTGAGCTGCATGTTTATTAAATTGAATTATACCTTTAAATTAATTCAATTGAATGTGAGACGAATGAATTATAGATCACTCTTGGTGAGGCTATAAACATGGCTTGATAGAACCCAGCACCACAAATAGGAAAAGCCTACAATAATGTGTTTGCATGTTTACATATCACTCCCCTGTGGTGGCTTAGCAAGCAGAAAGAAGTCTAAAACCACAGGGGGAAGGTTTAAATAGGATGATGCAGACATTAGTGAATGATTAACCATAATTTCACAAAGGTGGAGGGTAAGCTGTTCATTTTGCAGAATCTCACAAATGTGTTTTGAACGATTAACTAAATTTGCTTGGCAAAAGTTTAATTAAGGCTGCCACTGATTAACAGCAATTATTTAACCTGGTGTATAGGCTGGCTGCTCACACTGTGTGGAGAGCACAGAAGTAATGATAGGAAGGTGTTCAGGGGTTCTTGGGACAGTCTGTGCTAGCTACCCCACCTGCAAGGAGCAGAGGGAATCAGAGGACATTCCACAGCTCTCCTGAAAGTGTGTCCCTAGTGGAATGCACAGACAGCATCCATACACTGCCAGCTCTGTGGGCCAGTGCACCAGGGAGTAGGGTCAGAGCCCTGTCCTCCCTGGGAGGATAGCTGGAAAGGATGGATGCTGCTCTCAATGCTCTTGCCATTTCTACAGAGCTGCAAAACCAGAGTGGCCCTTCTGTCTGCAAGGAAACTCCAGGCAGGGAATGAATGGAGCTCTCTGTTCTCCTTTCTCCTTCTTCCTCCAACAGCCCACTCCCCCTTCCTTCTTGTTGCTCTTCTTCTTTGTGAGAATGAATGTAATCTGTCCCTGGCTGGTTCTCTCAATATTTTCAAATGCTGCTGCTTTCATATGGTCTTTTATGGGTAATACTATTTTGGCACAGTTAGACACACTCATGAGAATAAATGACGTCTCTTTCATGTAATTTTTGTTTCCTTTTCAGAAGGGGGAAGAAAAAAGACTAGTGCTCTTAATAATAACTTATGACTAAGCTGATTAGGAAATAAGTATTTCCTTGAAAGCATTTTGAGAGCAAGCACAAATACTCCTTTAAAAAAGCACAAATTCTCTTCACAGGTTTATCATAACCTCCTTACTTGTATTTTTACTCAATTGTTAAACATTCTCTCAGCTTTCCATGACAGAGATCCTGGTTTCACAGTAAGGTTCTGTTGCCTGTGCATCAAGCCCCAGTGAGGAGGCATTGATTGTCAGAGAATGGCAGAGCAGGTGAATCTCTCTGATGGCTACTGGATACAGCTCTGCCTTCTAAACAGCTCCATGAATGTTTCTATAAAATTAGGAAATATGGTACACTTGGATGGTTGAGTGAAACACTGTTTATTATTAGTGTTCTTTATAATTAAAGAACATTCTTTATCATTAAAAGATGTTCTTCATAATTAAAGACCTGTGCAATTTGGGCAGGATTTCAATGTCTTCCCAAGACTTGACAAAGATAGATATCCTCCTGCAACTGAAATGTCTGCTGCTTTTATGCCTAAATCATACAGTTTACTGGTGTTCCATCAGTTTGCTCCACAACTTACTGTGAATACCTCTTATTTTGGAGACACTAAGTATTTCATTTAAATCTCTCCTATATTGTGATGTTTGCAGAGTCACAGTGTTATTCAAGCGGTAAATTCACACATTTCAGAAGTTCCAGCATTGCTTCATTAGCAGTTTATGTGAATGTTCAGTTCCAAAATATCTCAGTTACCTTGTTTACAATGATTTCAAGCTCACACACAAATTTACTAAAAGGTAAACTCATTTTACTTTTCCATTAGAAAGCCATATGTCTTGCTCTATATTTTCACCTAAGACCGAAACATAATGTCTACTGTACCAAGTATGGTATTTCTATTTCTCTATCAGCAAACTATAAAAAGTAGCTAATTTTTAGCCTGCTTGCTTTCTGTTTGTATACCTCATTACTGTATAAAATTACTGCCTACAGCAGTACAATAAACAACATAGAGTCCAGAAGTATCATAGCCACAAAAAGTTTAAAAAACCCCCAAACAACTGGAAACCATGAATTATCTTTGGATCGGGTTATTAAGGGTGCTCCTATAAATCTACTTCTGTGCTTTGTTTGTCCTTTGAATACTCATTAATAATTAGCTTATCTCCTTTTATCAGTGTCTAAAATAAAGGACTAATGATGTCAGGACAGCTTGCTTTGACATTTATGAAATATGCTATGATCTACCTGTAACTGATTGTAGGGGTAGCTGGAAGAGCATATTTTTAGATTGCTTCATTTTCTGTTATCAGAAAATCTGTCAGCCTTAGCTGGAAGGCTTAAGCTGTTCCCCTACTTCAAGGAGGCCTCTACGTGTCATGTCCTTGGGAAGCATCTGTTGTTTAATTTTGTGAACCGATGTTCAGGTTAAACTGCAGAAGATTAGCCAGGTCCTCCTCCTTTTTTGGTTGCACCTGCTGTTCCCCAGAGCCCCCCAGGGCACAGAGGGGGCTGAATGCTGTCCCTTGGGATCAGGATTGTGCAGGAGGCAGACCCTGGGGCTGCTGTTGGGGTTCCCAAGGAAAGCGCAGGGAGCGAGGAATGGAGAGGAGCAGGGGGAGGATGTTGCCAGCAGGTCCCTCTATCCCTTGACCTTCTTGGGCTCAAGGTAACCCATCCTCTTGCCTCTTGAGGCACCAGCTTTGAAGTGAGCTTTCCTTCCCTCCCAGAGGCAGGGTTTAGACCCTGTCCCTGCTTCTCCTACATGATCTCTTGGATTACTGTCTTTATTGATAACATCACACCAGGTACCCAAAGGGGCAAAGTTAAGACCACATGCCTTATATTGAGGTATTATTATTTTTTCAAGTGCTTTCTGATACTTCCATCTTTACAGTAGCATAGCTGTGCCTCTCCACTGGTATTTCAACAATATGCAATTCCAATTTAGCCACAATGGGTAGCTTTTCATCATTACCAAGCTGCTTTTGACTCCATGTGTCACTTCTCCCACTGGTGAGCACAAAACCAGGTTTGCCCACTCAGGTGCTCTTTGCTCACCACCCAGCCCACACCCCACTGGAGGAGCAGATGTGTGTGGGTCGGGTGATGGAGATGGGGCCCTGCTCCTTTGCAATCCCAGCAGCCAGCACTTGGCAAGGACCTAAAGAAAACAGAACAAAAAGAGGGGTTTCTTCCAGACAGACGCAGGGGGAAGCGGCTCTGTCTCAATGTCAGCAGGATACTCTCTGCAGAGCTGGATTACCTGCCCCCACAGAAAAATCCATGGTCCCTTTTCTCCACCCAGAATTAAGAGATTAAACTCAGGTTTGACATCTTTTTAGTCTTAGAAGCAATTGACAGGTTTTGGAGAAAGTACTGGATTGCCATAATCCGGTTCTAAGGTGACAGATGCTTGCTTAGCTGGGTTTAGGTCACCAGGTGGGATGGCCTCTATTCTTCAGGTTAGTCCCAGGACACAGGATAAGATGATGTTTTGAAATTCAAAGTAACAAAGGGTTACAGAGGAACTCTTTCTCTGTCAGAGTGTTTTGATTTGTGGCAGGCTGCTTTAGATGTTGCACTGTGGCTGCAGATTCTTCAAAGTATTTGCTGCTTCCCCTAAGTATAATCTCAATTTTGTGAAGGTTTAACATGAACCAGCTGTTCTACAACCATATGGTGACCTGAGCAAGACACTGGACTGACTAGATTTTTTCAGTTTTACTAAGTGTGGGGTGTTATGTGGATACAGAAAAATGCAAGATAGAGAAGTTTATAAAATATTTCTCATTGCATTCACTTCTACTCTTGGAGCAGCTGCTTATGCTCAGCCTCTGAACTGAGTCAGTCAATTTACTCCAAAAGATACTAAATCAGTCCCTTTATCCTTAATGATTAGACAGCAGCAAAAGGCACATCTGACAAAACATGAAGAAATCCAACACAAAACTTAAGCTTTCCTCACAGAGAAAGAAATGAGCCCTAACTGTGACTGAGCAGGCTAACGGCAAAACTGTACCAAGTAAAATCATTCTGCAAAATGAAAGCAGGATCAAAGACATTAGACACAGGCAATAGCGTGTTTAAGGTACAATAAAGAGTGCCTCAAGCCATATTTGTCAGCTACTATTCCTGTTTTATAATTAACAGCAGATTACAATTGAGTTAAATCTTAATGCTTCACATTGCAGATTTTCTGTAAACAAAATAATTTGTTTGGCTAAATTCTGTATTCCAAGTAACCCTTATAAAAGGTTTACTTCACTGAAAATTGCCATCCATCTCTTAAATTCACCAGTTTTATCTGACCTGGCTTCCTTAAATTTTTTTTTTTTTTTT
>WEZZ01026059.1:1199-12821 GCA_013400585.1 Chloropsis cyanopogon | reverse complement strand
ATATATATATATATATATATGCACAAAGATTTCTCTGCCTCAAGAGTATGCATTTAATCCTGAAAGTGGTAAATTGATTAAAATTTTTTCCATTACATCTTTCTGTCAAATTTTGTAGGATTTCTGCATGAAAGCCTGGACCACTCAGACAGCTGCATTGAATCTCTTTTTACATGGTATTTTTGTCTCAGTTAACACTGAAAACTCTTGCTACAGATCTATTTGTCTTCTTCTAGCTTTTGTTCTATTAATCCCTGCTCCCAGTTTTCTTTTGTAGGCTGGGCACTTTATCTTCTGCTACTACAATTAGCACAAAATCTACAGGTAACATGGAGATGTAGGATACCATTTGAAAATGGGAAAACATCTTTGGAGTATTTAAGATCACACAAGCAGACACACTGCACTGAGATGTTTGGTCAAGAACACATGAGTATCCCATCTCCAGCAGTGACTGAAATTTTTATTAGTCATATTCAGAAATGTAATTCCAGCTCTCACTTTGTGGTTTTTCTTTTTGACTACCTAATCCCTTAATAATATATTATGCCTTTCTTGGTGTCTGTGAGATAAATAATATTCTTTCTTTAAGGAGGTGTAAACTGACACCCAGCTATGGCTGGCTGTGGCTGACACCACTTGCAGAAGCAGTGAAAGTTTCTACTCCAGGCTAGTAGGATGTGTGCACACACATTTATCTTCTCCTATTCAGTTTTCACATATTGGCATAATTTTCTTTTAAAAAAGATTCCCTGTATCCACCCAATCTGACTGGATTTTTCCAGCTAGGCACTGGTGACAAAATGGACTGACATCCCTGTGGTTAATGCTGCACACAGCAGCAAGATACTAAAAATCAGCCCATAGCATTTGGCTTTGCCACTGTCTTTTTGAAATGGTTCCTTCCTCACCCTCACTGTTTCTATCCTGGAAATTCCCAGAGATTGGAGGAAGGAATGCAGCGGTGAGCAGAGGGAGATGACAGAGTAAGATGCATTCCAGCCTTTGTTCCTCAAGAGGTCACACAGAAATAGTAAAGAAAAAAAAGATTGGTAATTGTACTAAATACACTGCACAGTTTACAAACTAACTGCAGAATTAGATGGTTTCCAGTTTCATTCAGAGGATGAACAAGTATCTTTGCTGGCAGCTCAGTACACAAATCTACAATTTGTGGTTCAAATCTTGGTTTTCTTCAGACTTCTTCCCTGAGCACACATAGCCAGTCCTCCAAAATGTTCTATTTTACTTGCTGCAACAATTTTCATTTCTACTCGAGTGAAATCAATATTTAACATTTTTTGGAGCTTTGACTGGAGAATCCACTTGTATCCTCTGTCAAGTGACTGCTCTGGCAACCAGGCCAAAGAGTCATGCACAAGCTCTCACATATTTATACACACCTCTCCTTAGCTCCACTGGTGTCTAATTAATCTGCATAAAGCAGAACCGCTGATTCAAGGTTCTGGAGAAGGAGAAAGTCACCTGGTGTGGTGAAATCACATAGAAGAGAACAGAAGACAAGAAGAAAATTTGAACCCTAGGGAGAAAGGATGCTGTGACTGGTGGGTTGCAGCAGGAAGGGCAAGTCCTGTTCTCTCCTCTACCCTTATTCTCTACAAAGCTTCCTTGGGTAAGTTTGCACTGAAGAAAGCAGTCAAGATTAATTGCAGAGATACCATAGGAACATAAATGCATAAATTATAGATCCTGATTTAGCTTAAATGTAGGGTAGCTGTCTAGCTCCTAAATATTGTCAAGACATCTACAGTGTCTGAAATTTTGCGCAGACAGACTTTACATTTCTAAATATCTTTAAGCATCTTAAGAGTGAGAAAGCCACTGAAACCACAGATTTGAAAATCAGCATTTTGACTTCAGACATTCCCTCCTCAGTGACTACTAGGTGACACGTATGTGATTTTGGTTTTTAGTGATACAGACAATAAACTCAACTGTTTCACAACATTGGTGTAGTGCTACATTCCCTGCCATGGGGACACTGAAAGGATAACTGTGCTAAAGATTGTGAACCACTGGCACCATGTGAGTGCTTGTGATGAAGGTGGGAAGGGATGGCCAGCATTGCCACCTCTAGAGTCCCACCTACCCACTACCCTGGGTAAAACTGCTTCTAGACATTTGTAGCACTAAACCAATATGTGTGTGACTTATGAAGCTATTCCTGATGGATATTTGGAGTTTATTTGTGAACACTTCTTTCTGCATGCAGCAGTGTTTTCCTTTTGGTGTTTTTAGAGTAACAGGGTTTTGAACTACATGTGGATTCAATAGAGTTAGAGTAAATCTTGGCTGTTCCACGGTTATCCAGGATAAAAAACCAGTCATCTATTCCACTGAATCCCACTTTGAACAAGTGGGATTGAGTGAAATAAGAGCAGGGAGAGTCACAGGGGAATGGGTCCCTCTTTGATGTACAAGCCTTTGAACTGCAACTGTGCTGGTTGTCCATACCCTTTTTGTAGATTGCTGGATGCCAGTCTTCCTCAAGAACTGTCCCAATTGTTCCTTGCTCTCATAAATTAAAAGAAGTTAGCCTATCCAGGTAGAAATTCCTATTCAAACGCAGAAATACTGCCTTGGGGTTTTCCCTGTTTCCCCTCTCAATCCATCTGTAATTCATTAGGATGATGTTAATTGTCCTGCTGAAAGACTCTGTTCTACTTAAAGTAGAACAACACTGAAATTTCCTCAGCAGCAGGTTTTTTGTTGTATTGTTTAGGGGGGTTTTTTGGTCTACCTTTTTTTTTTTTTTTCATGTATGTTCCAGTTTTCAAGTTATCCATCACAGGCTTTTGGTCAGTTGCCCGAGGTAATTATGTTCTGCTAAATCAGGGCATGGGGCAAGAAAGGTTACCCTGCTCAACCTTTATAAAGTTTCTGGAACTGCCAACTCCAAGCATCTTGTTTAAGCAGGATGATTAAATGAGTGATAATATCCAGTTACTAGCTCTGAGAAAATTTGGCCATCTGAGGTACCATGAGGACTCAACTACAGCAAGCAAGGCTGTTCTCCACAGAAATGAATATGTGCTGGTGTGCTGCCAAGATTATTCTGGGGCTGCAGATGGCATCTACTGCTCCCACTGTATAAGTCTGGTTTTATGTGACTGGTGCAGACAGTGTGTAGCCCATGCAATTTTTTTACTGATGGGATGTGATAATCAAATTTAAATTTTGTTTTCCCTAAATATTTTAGAACACACCAGCCATGTGTTGTTCCTACAACATGTCCTGACAGTAGTGTACTAACTTCTTCCCCTTGACATTGGCCTCTTCTGCATATTTGATTACCTCAATATAAGTCTGTAATAGCTGGTACAGACGGGTCCTGTTTTGGAGGTGCATAAAGTCATGAGTTGCCATTGGGCATGAGAACTGCCATTTTTTCAAAGGGGCCATAAAAGGCAAATACAGTTTGTCTCTCACATGGCATAGTATGTTTGTAGAAGTGATGGAAAGTGCTATAACACATGGAGAGGCAGTAAGACAGTGTAGCAGGGTCGTGGATAGTCAAAAAAGAGGACACTCCAAGCTGGAGGCTCTGCAGTCACATGCACAGGGATGTAAACAGCTCAAATTGCCACTGTGTCAGTTGATGTCTCCTTGCTTCTAAAAACTAACACTGTCCTGAGGATTAACTACCCAGGTGTGACTGCTCGGGGACCCTGGATCAGCTGGCACAGCCCAGACGAGAAATACGAAGCTTTGCTAATATCCACCAGCTCAGGATCTATCCAGAGCAACTTCAAAGAATATAAATGTTCCATCCAAACGGTGTGGAGCTGTTAAGCTGTGTCAAACAGCAGAGTGGGAAGAAGTGCTCTGTGGGCAGCATCTATTACTTGCTGAAGCATGAACTGTTTTACGTGGTCTATTCCAGCTCACGACTATATTTGCAGCCCTTAAGTGTTTAGACTGTCATCTTTCAAGCAAATTTTGTACTTCTTGGGTGCATTAGTACTCACGCTTCAGAAGTGTTCTAGAATATTAGAATCTCATTGGATTTTTCTAAGTAGAGATTGAAACCCAAGTTGCAGAGTGTTAGAGAAAAGCTTTATTTGACACAACAGCAACTGTTGCATTGTTGTACTGCTTAATGTATAACTACTATGGATTGCTGCTCTTCTCAGGCTCTATAAAATAATTGCTTTTTTATCAGAAAAATGGTTTTATACAGCCCCTGAATCTAAGTTAGATTTAGTGCAATCAAAATGTGTTTCTTGTACAGCAGAATTTGTTGGGAATGATATATAAAAGAACTGGCTGCAGGCAGCAGGTGCATATCCAAATCAGCTAAGAATCCATGGGTTAGGTAAATGAAAACTAATTGGGGAGTTTCTGAGTTCCTAATTGGATCTCCAAAAAGGGGAGTCTCACAGAAACCTGATAATAAAATGAGAACACGAGCCAGGAGTTCACCAGTGTAATTGTTAGGCTTTTTTTTTCTTTATTTTTTATTCTAGATGTGGCTGCAGCCTCACTGTCTGCCAGTGAGTTCCTCCTGATTTGATGAGAGTGTCAAAGAGTGTTGGGGAAGATTCCTGAGGACAGAAGGATAATTTTAATCTGGTGTTGCATCTACAAATTTAGGCAGATGCAAATCTGAACTGGCTAGCTAAGAGCCAGGTCCAGCCCCGGAAACAACAGAAAATCTGGTGGTATGGACAAAATCGTACATTCTGCTGAGAGGCTGCTCATGGAGGTGTAGGGGTGGAGGGTGGGCTGTGGGAAGCAGCTGGCTCCTGTTTCACTCAGAGTGTGGTGCTGTCAGCAGCCATCTGTGGGTATGTCCTGAAGATAAGGCAGAGCTTGGGAGCAGGAGCAGGTGTCTGTGGCCACAGGAACTGGGGGCACGTTAGGATGGACTGTCCTAGAATCACAGAATCACAGAGTAGTTTGGGTTGGAAGGGATCATCTCATTCCAACCCCACTGCCCCAGGCAGGGACACTTTCCCCCAGACCAGGTTGCTCAGGGCCCCATCCAACCTGGCCTTGAACACTTCTAGGGATGGGGCAGCCACAGCTTCTCTAGGCAACCTGTGCCAGTGCCTCAGCTCCCTCACAGAGATGAATTTAATCTTAACAGCAAATCTAAACTGTGGCTCTGTCAGTTTGAAGCCATTTCCCCTTGTCCTGTCACCACATGCTCTTGTAAACTCTCTGCCTGTCTTGTAGCTTTGCTTAAGGTACTGGAAGGTGCCCTAAGGTCTCCTCAGAACTTTTTCTTCTCTAGGCAGAACCGCCACAATTATCCCACCCTTTCCTCACAGCAGAGCTGCTCTGATCACCTTGGTGCCTCCTCAGGCCTGGCTCCAGCAGGTCCCTGTCCTTCCTGTGCTGGGAGCCCAGAGCTGATGCAGCCCTGCAGGTGGGGTCTCAGCAGAGCGGGGCAGAGGGGCAGAATCCCCTCCCTGCCCTGCTGCCCACGGGGCTCTGGATGAGCCCAGCACACGGGGGGTTCTGGGCTCCCAGCACACACAGCTGGGGCAGGTCCAGCCTCTCACCCACCAGCGCCCCCAGGTCCTTCTCCCAGGGCTGCTCTGGGTCCATTCTCCTCCTAGCCTGTCTTTGTGCTCGGGAAACCTTGATCCTGGTTTAGGATCTTGCACTTGGCTTTGTTGAACTTCATGAGGTTCACACAGACCCACTTCTTGAGCTTGTCAAGGCCCATCTGGATGGCACCCCTTCCCTCCAGCATGATCACAGTGCCACACAGCTTGGTATTCTCAGCAAATTTGCTAAAGGGGGAACCCAGTCCCACTGTCCTGTCACCTACAGCCACCCACCCTCAGGCTGCGTCCTACATAACACATAAATTGGTAGAGGAACTCTGAATTAAATTGCCAGAAACGCTAGGATCGATAGATGGATTCTTTTTGGCTTCATTTAGCTTTGGATCATGCTCTCAAGGAAGAAATAGATGACTACAGGCCTTAACCTGAATTCTCATAGGCAAGAACGGAGAGGTAATCTTTCTTGCAGAGTGGATTGGAAAAACTCTGCTAGCCTTTCCAAATTCTGTTCTAACTGCTCCCACCAGGCCTGGGTGGCTGCAAACTTAGAGGGCAGCACTGATTGTTAGGAGCTCTTTCCAGCAGGGTGCTGTCATCTTGATATTAAAAAAAAAAAAAAAAAAAAAAAAGCCATCAAAAAAAAAGGGANCGCGACTGTTTTGTAGGAGTTCTTTCCAGCAGGGGTGTGTCATCTTGAAATAAAAAAAAAAAAAAAAAAAAAAAAGCTATCAAAGTAAAAGGGAAGTGAGATGATGGAAAACGAAATGTTTGCAAAACAGGCCAGTTCTTTGAATTTCCCAATCCATTACATAACAAAAATGCATGAACTGCGTGATTAAGAATACTAAGTGGTAAGTACAGAAATCAATTCTGTTTAGAGAGGATTCAAATCCCCTTGAGGATTTAAAATGTTTTTTAAAGTCTAAGGAGGTGTGTGTGGGGTGACATCTTTTCTATAAATGCATAGAATTACTAAGCACAAGGGATTTATTTAACCAGGAAACTTACATTACTGAGATTAGACATCTCGTTTTCAAGGTGCTCCGGGAAGATAATGACTCCTATACCCATAATTCACTGTAGACATCAGTTTTGTCTGATAATACATAAATTGACCTGATGATAGAAGTTAGCAGTTTTCACTCTAAATTGCAGTATAGTGCTAGATAGCAATAAAGAATAGGTGGAGGTGATTCATTGAGTTTCTGTAAATTATAGAGCAGAGGATTTGGCCCTTCTGTTTAGGAAAAATACATTTTATCTCTAAAACAGAGATGCAGTTTTTCCTTTCATTAAAATATAAATGCTCTGAAAAACAAAATTAAATCTTTTGGAACAAGGGAAAGAGCAATGTGGTTATTTAACCTGAAAAGAAGGTTAGCCTCAAAGAATAGCTGAATGTTACAATGAATCATATGGAAAACACCATGGGCTTTTATGCTGCCGTGATTAAATGTGATCAGTTAGCAGGAGAAGGTGCGTGAAATTCTGATTGCAGAGAATTTGATGGGAGTTTTGCCAGTGACTTTAATATGCACAGAGCTTCCCTTGGATCCTGGAAACTGTGAAACCATTTTACTTGCCTATTTGATTTTGAGTTAGGGAATATTGGCTCTTCTTGTCTTTATTTGCTTGATTTTCTGGGGTGAAGTAAATGTTATAGCATTTTATGTTGAATAAGATTAAAATAATCTCTAACTGAGCTAAACTCAGTTGAAAATACTTGTTGGAAAGGTGTAAAAACTGCTGTATTGAATTGATCCCTGCATCTGTAAGGTTGTCTTTTCAGAGGAGGAACAGACTATTCCAATTTGGCAGAGGTGAGGAGGATTGTGAAGCTTTTTCCTCACCAATTTTTAATTAGCTGCTGAATGTAAAAGGAGGAAATGAAGAAGCTGCCTCTAAATTGAAGGAGATTCTAAAAGAAAAAAAAAATCAATACCGTTTAAGGAATCAGATTTTTAGTTGGTACTTCATGGGTCCTTTCCAAACTATTAAGTAGATGTAATTTAGAGCCACTGATTGGAACATCTGATTCAGGAATATCAAATGTTAGTAGCTCTGTCTTAGAGACTCTATTGTATTTGTGGTCTGAAATGGAGCTTTCTACCATTTAGTGTGTCTTCAGGGGATGTGCATGGCAGAAAATGTTAAACTTGTCTTACAGCAGAAGTCTCCCAGGTTCAGATAGGGGCTTCTCATGGAGCACTTGGCCATGGGTTGTGGATCACACAGTTCTGCACAGAACTGCTTTCTCACCTGCCTGTTGGAAGTGAACAGGAGGACCTGAAAGGAGACAGGGGTTTTATCCAGTGCGCAACTACGGGATTGCCCTCATATTTCAGGGAATTTGTGGGGTATGGAGTGGGCACTGGCTGAAAGTAAGTGCTGAAAGTTCTCTCCAAAGAAATGGGACAGCAAGAGGGCAGCCTCTGACTTAATTTCTGAATTTCTTACTTTCCACCAAGATAATAGCAATGCACTATGTTTACTTTGAAATAATAATAAAATAATAATTCAGCCCTTTAGGTGGAGTGAATAGAGAAATGTGACCACTCAGCCTATAAGTAGTTGCATGTTTAACACTCAGACTATATCAGGCATTAGCATTGTTGCTTTTAGTTTTAAACCTGTATGAAAACATTCAGATGGCAAATAAATGATGATCAGAAGAGAAGCAGATGTAAACTTTAATTAAGGATTTAAATTAAAGAGGAGGAAAAGAGGAAAAACAAGAGGAAAAAATGGAGGAGGAAGAAAATAGGAGTAAATATTATTTCCATAATATTATGGAATAATATATGAAATATGTCCAAGTTAATAACTACTAATATATTATTTTATCTTTGTCCATCACACAAAGAAATCTGTGAATGACACAGCCCTGCTGAGTTTTTCCAGTGGCAGATGAAGCTGCACCAGTGGAGTGGCTGTCATTAGAAGGGGAGCCTGGAGCTAGGGCTCAATTGAGAGTACCTGCACCACAGCTCGACCCTTACTGCTTATAGGCCATGTTAGATTATGGATTGCCACTTACTGTGAACACACAGCTGAAATCCAGTCTCCTGAAAAGGCCAAGGATGCCTTGAGATCTCAGCTATGAAGTCTATTCATTGTGCAGGAATAGAAAACTCAGTATACGAAAATCTCAATTTGTGCAACTTTTTTTTTGGGGGATGTAGAGCCCAAGAATGTAGGAATCATGCAGCTGTGATGAAAGAGAATTAAATCCTAACTGTAATGCAAGATTAAAGCTGGGAAGTGAAGGTTCAAGTATTTGATAAAAAACTTTTTCCTGTCCCCTTATTATAGTGGGTTTGCTGTTCTGTTATGCTACTGCTGCAGAAAAATGCACTATTTATAAACAGATAAAATATACATAGAGGTCAGAACACTGATGGTACTTTCAAATATAATCCATTTAGTTACTGCTTTTTAATTATTCTCAAAGCTCAAATTCTTTCCACAGAGAGCTGTGGTGTCAAATGGCATTATGAACTCTCGCTGAGTATTTTATTTATATTATTCATCCTGATAATAATCTGTTGCTTCTTATTTTAATTATTCTAGTAGGTGTTTCCTTACAGTTTGTGATTTATCTAGTAGTCTAATGTCATCTCTAGTTTAGGCCTATCAACAAACTTGACCCTTACAAAAGTTGTATCAGTGAATAATAAACATCTAAAGTGCTACTTTTTCATAAGAAGAGTTTTAACACTGACAGTACCCAAAACCATGTAATAATATGTGCATTTTTGCCTTCCGACACAGTTTCCTTGCCATATATGAGTATCTGTAACTGTAGGTACAGACTGCTTTTTCTATTTGAATGTTTATTCTTAAATTATTCTCTGTTCTGCATGTCTACAAATATAGGCAAAGTAAAAGCTTAATAGCTTAGCTTAAGGTCTGCCCTTTTAGTTACTCTTACTGTGAGTATCTGCAGTATAAAATCAAGAAACTTCCTCCTAATTGTTTTAGAGTATATAGCCAAATCACCTCTAAAGCTACAACCCAAAATCAAGAAATTAAATCAGTCTGAACAGAAGATACATTCCCCCCTGAGTTACTTATTGCCATTTTACTAGCTCTTCAGTCTTTCTGAAGTTTTCCAGATAGCTATTACTGTAAATAGGCATTTAAAAAAAAAAAAAAAAAAAGAAAAGAAAGAAAGAAAAAAAAGAATTAATTTTCTGTAGATGGAAATGATGCTTTTGGTCATTACTGCTCTGCACATGAGGTTTCTGCTGGTAACTTAGTTTTTCCAGCTGGAGAACCTGAGGCACAGAAAGGGTGAGTACTTGCTCCCTGACAAGAAAACTAACAAGTGAGCCATAAAGCAAATGCATGTCCATCTGTGGAAAGCTTGGTCTCTCAAATGTCTGTTTTTGTATCACTAGGTGGTAACTGACAAAATCTGTTAATATTCCTCAAGTTTATAGAAGGAGTAAATAAGAAGTCTCTCGTTAATTTGCTTCCAAATGATTACATTTGTCATAAAGCACTTCACAGCCAACCCTACTTTCCTAATATGTGAAACCAAGCTGAAATTGTAACTGTAAAGGAGGCCTAGGAAAAGCCTTCAAGAAGACTTTTACATACTTTACAGCAAATTTGAAAAGTGCAAGTTAAGGATTTTTCCTTTTAAAATCCTGAATCTTATCTGTGTTTGTTTATGAGCCTTTGCTCACGCTAGAAACCAACTTATGTTAAAAGGTATTTATCCTGTTGAAGTACAGACATTTCAAATTTGCAGGGATGCAGATTCAGACCTACAAAATTACTAGAATAAACTGAAACAGTCAGAAGTAGGAGTGATGAAAGAGATGTCTGTCCTTTACAAAAATGAAGCTGTGGGCCCAAAGAGAGGAAATCAAGATCATGGTCACAAAACAACACTGCCTCTCCATTTGGGGTGAGTTTCAGTTTCTCTCTTCAGTACCAATTGCTGCTTGCTCATGTAATCAAATTTCATAGCATTCATATAAAATCTGTAGGAAATTAATTTATGGGAAATTAATTGTGGGTTGGTGGGCAATGTTATTCCAAACACAGTCTAATTTCAGGCGTTTCATAACCTGTAAAAATTGAGAATGACAGTACTTTTTTAGCATTAATTCTTTGTTAGACTGTTCTACTCCACTATAGGTGATGGAATTTTCTTGGTTTATACCAGCTAGTGACATACACTAGTGTTTTTCTCTACAAACATTTCTCCTTTGTTTGCTTGTCTGTATGCATTATAATACCTCTCACTATATTAGGAAATATAATGAGAACCCATGGATCAGCTTTAACCACTCCCAATTTTTTTTTATTTTCCAGATTTGCCAAGTTTTCAAATGGCAAAAATTGGTTTAATCCTAATCTTCATCATCAAGCAATCAACATATTTGGCAGCATTTTGTAACTATTCTTTAGGGTACAGGCGTATACAGGTGTACAATTGAGGTTTTTGCTTGATTTTTGATTGGTTGCTTGTGGATACTTTCAATAATTTTTTGTGGCTCATAAGTTTTTTTTCCCAAGATCTGTAAGTAAGAAGGTTTCATTCATAATGTAGTCATTAATAATTACTGAATTTTTTATATTAATTCATGTGCATAGGAAACCAGCATTTCATGAGAATTTCTGTCTTTTGATAGTCTCAGTAAGCTGAGATTTGCCTTGGAGTTAGTTGTATGTGCCAGTAGTCTCAGAGAGAAAAAGTTTTATTTCTCTTAGATGATAATCTTTAATGGAAACAACAGCCTGCAAGAGAGCATTTTCTGAGTTCATGAAAATCATTCAGATCGTGCTTTTGTTTTGCTAGTAAACACTGCTCTTTAATTCAGAAAACAGTTTGTATTGGCCTGGGGAAGTCTGTCTCATTTGATAATGGGCTCTGAATCCAGTGGATTATTGCAGGGATTTTATCTTGCAGTAATCTCCAGGGGGAAATGAACAAACAGCTGGGAGAGCACGAAGGAACTGCATTGTGCGGCAGGAGTTTGTGGAGCAGAATTTTAGGGTGCTGGAGTGGATCTCAATACCAACATGAATCTTTTCTGTTTTTCTCTGGTAAGTGTGTGCACACTTTTTTTTT
>WEZZ01026058.1:6808-17553 GCA_013400585.1 Chloropsis cyanopogon | reverse complement strand
CTTGTAGTTTTTTTCCAAGTCTTGTTTGTGATCACTTGTGCCCATTAAATATCGATTGTCACAGGATTCAGCACTGGCCAAGATTTGGTCCATGTTAGTCCTTCAGTCTCCCTTGTATTAAAAGAATATTTCAGGCAGGGGGAGACTGGTGTGTCATGGGGTACTTAACACCAGCAAGTGTGAAGCATGTAATGTCCTGTACCTACTTTTAAGGAATCCTGAAAAATGAACCTCTGCTCTTAATGCTAGAGCAGCTTTTTCAGCTGGGAATGAGTGAGATCACCAGTGGTTGAACACTGCTCTGTACCTTTTGAGCTACAGACTCTGGTCTGATAACTCAGGCACTAATAGATACACATCATGAACATCTTGCAGAATTACACCGTGCCCTCAATTACATTTGAGTAACTTCCACAAATTCAGAGCAGCTACAATACATTTATATGCTGTAAGCCTGAACCTTCACTTTATAATTCAGTGATGGTTTTGCACCAAGAGCTGGCCCACAGCATTCTCACCAGTTCCAAAGATTGACAGGGGCTCTAGAGCTTGATACTTTCACAGCTTTATCCCCCTCCTTATTTTCCACACTGTCTTATATAACCCTGAAGTGAAACTTGGCCAATTCTATTATTTCCTCTATTCCAAAAGCAAGTAATACAGTTATAAATGCCTGATAGTTCTTCTTTTTCT
Source organism: Chloropsis cyanopogon (assembly GCA_013400585.1). Lineage (NCBI taxonomy): Eukaryota > Metazoa > Chordata > Aves > Passeriformes > Irenidae > Chloropsis > Chloropsis cyanopogon. The sequence continues at coordinate 16,860 of WEZZ01026058.1, read as the reverse complement.
CAAAAAAGTTCTGTACACAATAGGTACAGGTCCCTTTAGACTGGTAGCAATACCATTAAGCTTTCTGTTCCTTCATCTGAGAAATATTACCTGTTATTTTAAACCAGGTACAATAAGATATTCCTCTCTGAAATGTCTGAAAAAATCAATTAAACTTCAGGCTCAGAGTTAGATATTCTATATGCTAGTTTCTACAGTGGAAAAACATCTTCCCTTCTGCTTTGGCGAGTGGAAAAGGTGGTGAATCGATCTCAGATGAATGGTATCCCAACTAGTTTCACTTACTTTAAACATTCCTTAGATCCAAGTGTGTTCCTTCCATCTTAGAATAGTTTCTTTCCTAGTCCATCTCAGTTCTTGACAGGTTTGCTCTTGGCTAGTTTCCTTTTGGTTTTGAGCAATTTTAATGTTTTGTTTTGTTTTCCCTAAGTCCAAGTTTCTTTTCATCTTGGCTTTAATTTTATTTTATCCAGGTTATTTTTATTTTATCCATTTTAACTAGCCCTGAAAAGTTTTAATTTGTTCTTCCAAATGCTTTGCTGGCTAATTTGTCTGGTACTTTCATCATCTTGTATTTGATCTTGATGACATGTTTACCATCCAGTAACAATACTTATTTACTTTCACGTTGTTTTATTACCTCTGTTTAACAATTGAGACAGTCTTAAGGGGTGGTATGCTTCAAATTTCACAGATTATGGACTAAGTACACTTTCTTTCCATTAAAAAGAGCCAGGTTTGTATTCCAAATTTGTGTCCAAATCTAAACTAGTTCCACACAAAACCATATTTTATTTAGAATTTACATTATTATACTAAAGAACCCAAATGATGTATAAAGAAGTGATGTCAATTTTTCTGATTATTAAACTATGTCTTCGCAATTCAATTTATGAGCATAACACTATTAAACATTCCTTATATTTTACCTCACAATAATCCTTTAAATGATCATAATCTTTAATATACTGCACAACATGCTGAAGTTAGAGTACACAGAATTTCCTAAGTAGAGGACAAACATAGCCCTCTATGTAGATGTCCCAAACATAGCAGTTGGAACCATATTCATTAAATATCAAATTTTAGAAAAATGTCTATTTGATACAAGAGAACAATTTTTATCAATTATGAATTGAAAATTAACAATTTTATCTGTTTAATTACGAGCATGCTAAGAATTTAAGTAGGTCTTTGAAACAATCCTAATGTGTCTAGAATTGACATTTCAAAATGTAACATTTTTTATTCACTTGGTAATTTTTTAATTCTTGTGGAAAACTGCCAGAAAGACACTAAGTGTTAGAATTTTTTCTTCCTTGTTAAATCTGAAATAAGTCACGGTGCCTCTAACAGGCACCAGTTTCTATCATCTCAGAGCTGATAAATCTTCAGGATACTGCAAATATAGAACAGTAGACAAACACCAGATGTGGGGCCAAAGCAGCTGTACTCAATTAAAAAAAATCTAGGCTTTTAACAGACTGCTAAGTGCTTAATTGTGGATTTAATACAAAATGTTCATACATATAATTTCTAGAGAAGTAAAGTGCTGAATATTGGTTAATTTTCATGAGAAATTTAAGAAAGTTCTGACTATCACTCTTTCTTAATTCTGCTTAAGTTACAAAATCATTCCACCTCAAAATAAGAAGTTGTTTTTAATGGGAATTACACCTACAGTGTCATATTCTTCAAACAGATGATATCTGTTTCAATTTGCTATCACTTTGCAATGAAATGCTGCCCTGTTTTCTTTTTCATACTGGTTTTAGTTATCACAGTGATGAAACACTTCATCATGCTAAATTCAATGGGAGAAACTTTCAGAACAGAATCCACTCTTGCATAACCCAAGAATATTTCAAAAATACACCTCAAAATCTTGTCCCTTGATTCTGTTCAAGCACTGAGTTTTTGAATACTTCAAACAGGTTTTTCAGGAATAACCATTTGAAGAAACCATTTGCTGTCATCACCATTGCACTATGACATCCTATTTTAAAGTTTTTATATGTTCATTGAAACAGATTTAACTCACATTCAAAATGCATTTTCAGTTCTTCAGTGCAGTGAATGTTCTCTCCCTCTGTGTCCAAAACAGAACAGGGAGAGCTTGAGAAAGAACCTCTTGTGAATAAATGAGGCCCTTAAAATGTCAATTTAGGGCTCACAGCAATGCAAACAGATGATGCTTTATGGCACAGCCAATGAACAGTTGCTGCTTCAACCTCTCATTTCAGACTAATGCTTTTTTTACAGCAATCAAGAGAAAGATGAAAATGTTCTGCTTTCTTTTCTCTTTCTATGGCATCTTTCTCAGTGTGGGGGACTCAGGACAATTTGAGTCATAATCAATCAGTACAATTGTTGGCTTGAGAGAGTGAATAAGGCTTTTAAAAGAGATGAAAAATAGAAGATTGATTTTTGGAGTGATGGAAAAAGCTGCATTGTAGCAATTCACCACCAGACCACGCTAAAGGATGCACTACTGGCACACAGGAGACAACATCCTTTGAATTACAGGGAATTGCAAGATACCAGAATGACTCCAACTTCACAACAACTCAAACATTTTGTTGTGTTTTTTTTAAGGGTTCATATGTATATGTCTGTGTGGGGTGGCAATGTGAGGAAAGGGCTAACAAGGAGTTGTTAAATTAAAATTATTAATGCATCTTATTTAATGTCTTCGTTAGATTGGTGGATGGCAGGGGAGGAGACACCTTTTCCATATTCTAAATTAGACTGCATGTCTTTGGTGGGATTATGCACATTTTGAGTGTGCTGAATTCATGGATTCAGATTTTAGAATATGCCAGCTACATGTCAACTTCTATAAAAATTACAACTGCTTCAAAGGCAATTTCTGAGACAATTGAATCCTATATGGAAACATGATTTTTCCACTATGCTTATAGAAAGCCAAATTATTGGGTTTTGTTTTAAGCTCGGGCATAATAACACAATAGTGCTCTATAGTATTTAACATTTTTTCACTGGAATGCTTTAATATGTTCACCTGTTTTTGGTAAGGATATCAAATATTTGAAACACATTTTGCACAAAAAAAAAAATCTGCCTTATACCTACAATACCTACAAAATTTTACAGAAATAATAAAAAAAAGATAAATTGTAGAGGGCATCAGAATATGCCTTTGCATGATAAGGTACTGCCAGATGAAACACATTGTCTAGTAAGGAATATTTCAAAATCACAAAAGAGGGAATTGAAAAGACTACTACTTCTCACCTTGAGGTTTTACTACTAAATATCACAAAATATTTTGAATTAACTGCAAATGCACATAACAACTCTGTTCAATGTTCAAACCCACAAAATAGAATTGTGTTCTCAATGACCTGAAAACTAATTAAAAAGAGATGTCTGTACAATAGAGGAGAAAAAGAATGCTTTTATCCCCTTGTGTATTTAGCAGGAAAAATGCTTTCTCATCCAGGTGAAGAGTTAAGAAGCTAAGAGAAAATGTAAAGCGAAGGTATCCAGGATGTTTTATTAAACTGTACTCTAAAATCATAGGCAATGAAAAATTTAGGGACAAGTTTTCTATTCCCTGTTCTATAGCACCGTGGAAAGGTAAAACCATTTCAATGAGTATGAGAATACCAGCTTCTGTAGATAGTCTGTTAAGAGAAGATACCAAAACTATGGGGATATCTAGAGTAATTTTTGACAAATCTGTCCTCAGATCACTATTATTCTTGAAATTTTTGTACTTGGTTCAGCTATACCAGATGAAATACGCTATATTTTTTAAATGAAGTTTAACTTTTACGGATAAGAAAAAATCCCTTTGTGGTGCTGCAGCAAAATAAGAGAGGGGTTTAAGACAGGCAGTGTTACTACTCACCTTTAATCTCTAAACTGAAATTCCTGCTCACGTGTTAGCATATGAAAGGTGTAGTGGATTATTTTGAAACTAATATTCATGGGATTCAGTTTAAGTGGTGCTGCACTGAGCATGTAGGTGCCTCCTGCCATTACTGAAAGAGCAAGGTGGCTTTAGAAGCTTGCACAGGGTTGGTCATGAGTGTTGTCTATACTGACATCTAAACAATGAAGGTAAGCAATGTTCCAAGTCCTTTCAAAAAGTGTTTCCTCCCTGCTGCAGCTCCCTCCTGTCGATTGCAAGGAATGGGACAACCTGAGCAGTTTGCAGATCAGGGCCCAGGACAAGCCAAAGGTGAGCACTTTGTCTGGGGCACTGCATCCCTCCCACCCCAGTTAGGGTCGATTGTGTTACTAGAACATTCATTTTCTGTTACATTCATGTTACTAGAATATTTATTCACATTCATCTAATTACTAGAACACTCATTGCTTTTAATACTACAGACATCAGCTCCAGTATCAACAAGCCCTTTAAATTTTTTGCCATCTATACTGCATGTTAAGGTTGGCTGAGCTGCTGTAATAGAGCTAGTCCAGAAAACCTGTGGCTGACCAAAGTTATTTGTGCCATATTTACCCTTGCCACTAAGGGTTTTATTGGCAAAGGGAATAAGTTGTGCTACATGTTGATATAAAGCAGGGTGGCACAGGAGTCCATAGCATAGTTTGTACTTCACCTTCATAATCCGAATCAACAACTCCAGGGAGTACAAAAAGTCCCAATATAGTGGCAGAGGAATGCCCTGTTAGCAAAGCATGGGTGTTATTACCAAGGGATCCCCATGATCCAGTAGGAACTAAATGTACTGAGGATGTCATAAGAGTTACTGATTCCCTGGAGGCAACGTCCAGCCCTGCGCTGCCTGTGGTTTTTTGCAGCTAATTTATAGAAAGGAGAATTACAAATAGAATACCTTAAAATGAGAACCTTTGCTCTGAAGTATGACAGGAACATTAAACTTTGTAGGAAGCTAATTAATATCAGACAAAACATTAATCCACCAGGTCTTTTTGCACACCATAAAGAAGTGCTATGACTAGTCCACATTTTACACTGAGTCCACATCTCTCATTTAAGGCCATTTACACATTATTGTTTGGAACCAACCCCAACCAGTCCAGATTCAATTTACTTTACCAGTACCATTCAATTTTGAAATCTTTTAAATCCAACATCTGGACTATTCCACTAAGAAAATTAAAGTGATGAGTCCAGATTATTATTTATTGTGGAAGGACACTATACTTATGGCCCAAATATTTTAAAATACGAGGATTTAAGAGTAAGCATCCTGCTGTACTTGGAATCAAATGCTACTAAAAAGAGTAAATGAGAATATTTTGATTTGATTTGCTGATGACATTGAACTTTGACCCAGTCACATTTGATAGTGGCTTGACATTTTCACTGTGGTTTTACTGGCTTCATCTGGGTGAAGGACTGGGCAGTGTTAGATTTACAGTTGAACTTGATGATGTTAAAAGTCTTTTTCAAACTAAATTATTCTGTGATTCTTTGGTTCTTTGAATAAATGAAAAATAGTGATACTTTCATATTTTCCCAGGAAGCCAGCAGATTTATTAAACCTGACAAACATTCATAGGTACTTGCAAGAGGCAAAACAGAAAAAAAACAAGATCATGCCAGGCATATGATGAAATCAACTTGTTTCAACTTTAATGTAAAACATACACAATGAAAATTTTGATTGACATGTTCAGCAACCTCCAGTAAATATAAAATAAAACCATGTGAAAGACTGAGGCAGGTTTAACTGATATAAAGAAGTTATTGTAGAAAGCATTGCACTTTCTCTGAGCTGTACTGTGAAGAGAGTTTTCTCTTCTGGGCGTTTCATGCGGCTTCTGCCAACACTAAAGCTGAATATTTTGAACAGCAATCAAAATACACCAGATTTGACTAAATGGGAAGAGAAAGTGGGTGGAAGAGTCCAGTGTAGAAATATAGCCCTGAGAAGAGGATTTGAAAATTTATATAAATTTTCTGTTATATACCCCCCACTGTAGAACAGTGCCACAAACCCCACAATGTTCTGACAGCAGCAGAACATGTGATGATTGCTATTAAAAAGATCAAGATTTTTAAAAAGTCTAGCATGACACATATCTAGATATTCAATAATCCTCATTCAAGATAATAAATGTTAGTGAAATACTTTTTAAAATGGTAATGGAAGCATTGCTTCTGAATAGTACAAAATTAATAACATTTAAAACACCTGACCTCAGGGAAAGAGAAATAGGATTATGTTTCTTCTAATTTATCATGCAGAAAACATACAGTGAGGTTCAAGAATGCAGTATTTTTTATCACTGATTTCAATATGAAGAAAATAATAAAGATTTTAGGTGTTGTAAATTAGAAATTATTATACAACTTAGTTGCCTGGATTAATGGATGACCGAGTTTCTTAATGTGGGAGGTTCTATGTTGTGCAAAATATAAATCTAGGGAAATAATCAAGATTATTTTAATTGAAATTAACTGAACATTTGGCTCACAATTCTTAACTTTCCAATTCAGTGAACTTAATATGTTGGAATGCAAGCCTCTCTGAGTCCCTCAGAGAGAGAAATTAATGCAGGGCTTGAATTAAGGCCTTTAGAGAAATTAAGATATATTAAGCCACATAGATATGAAGTAGAAGTGTAGGTTTAAGTGTAAGTTATAGTTTTAAGTAAGTAGAAATGCATTTTAAATGCCTTAAGAGCTGTGTTAGCTATTAAAGTCCCTAAAGCCTAGTTTAAAGTTCAGTAACTTAGCTCCAGATGTAACAAAAACATAGTAGAACTTTGCTTGTGTCTCTAGAACAGATAGAATTATATGGGTAAATAGATAGAACTATTCACATACTCATATACATAAATTTTACATAAGAGAACAGATAGCATATTTGCAGAAGTAGATATTATATATGTCGTTTTTTAGGTAAGAACTGACACCACTTTCGCACTATTTTCACACGTTAAAATTAAGTTTAGATTGCTTTAGAAATAATGTTTTAGAATCGTGCTTTTAGCTGATTGCATGAATTATGAATAAAAACACCCTGTATTGGGGTGTTAGGAATGGAGAAAGAACAAGAAGAAGTAGAAAAGAAGAAAGAAGAAAAGGCTGTGGTTCCTGCTGCTGCTGCTGGGAACGTAGAATTCTGTACCAGGGAAGAACTGCTGCTGCTGCTGCCGCTGTTCCCGCATGGAACCTGGGACTCTGTGCCAGGGATTCTATGCCAGGGACTCCATGCCAGAGAGCAGCTGTTGCAGCTGCAGCTTGGGACTCTATGCCAGAAAGCTTTTAGCATGAACTTTAATACTTTAGCATGGACTTTAGCACCTTGAACTGTTCGCCTTCGAGACCGATGTATTCATGCGATAAACAGCTTTATAGCAACCAACAACTGCTCGTGTCTCCTTGAAGACCCCAGACCCACGACAGCCTCAACATTAATAACCTAATCTTTCGAATAGAAATAGGAATTTGACCTGTAAATGGTATCTCTGGCTGAACATATGACTAATCATGCCATTTCACTGCCCAGTTTCATCTCTTTTGGTAAGATCATCATACTGGAAGTAGTCCTGAAATTTTCAATGGCTTCAATATTTCTGAGGATAACTGAAGTAGAATATACTAATGTGCAGGCCTTCAGAAAAATGCTGGAAATTGGTGTCAAAATTTAAACAAAGCTTTTAGGAGTTTACTTAGCAATTGCACCTAAAAAGTGATCTACCCTTAAGCCAGCATCTAGGATCTGTCCTGAGATACTAGCAAATATCATGCATCATGTGTTAAGCAAAATAAAATACTGCAAAGGAAAGCATAATTAACTTGTCTTAATGACAAATACATTTTTAAAAGTTCAATTCACAATGCAGGCATATTTTCTTGCAGTCTAAAGTTATAGATAATGAAAATAATGGCTTTAAATTTCAAAAATAAATCATATGTATTGAAACATCATTATCACAGCTTATTATACACTGAGATTGCTCCATTCCACCAGAACAAAATTGTCATTGCATTTTAAAGGCTCACCTCACTAGAAGTCTTGGCAGCATTTCATAATAATCCAATTTAAAAATACAGCAGTTTAAAACAAATACATGAATTTGTCTACAAAGGCACCATTAAAAACCAAAAAAATTCTGACAAGCTGAACAGATGAAGTTCATCTCTTCTAGGAAATGTTAAGTAATTTAAACAAATGGATAGCTCATTATTCTTAAATTATACTTTTTTTTATAACAAAGTTACTTGCAACAGACAAGTATCAGAACCAGATGATGCATAAAAAAAACCACATGCTTCTTCCAATCTCCAAGCTTCCCTTTCAAACTTGATTCTACATTTCAGTAGGAGCTATTCTTTAAAAAACTGGAAGGCACAGAGAGGTAGCCTATGCTAAACTATCCTGTGAATAACTGATCTGTATTATTTTGACAAAGAAACTTGAAGAACATAGGTGGGATAGGCCCATTTATTACCTGATCTTTGTGAATGAATGAACAAATTCCTTAACACAACTGGATGTAAGATTCAAAAGGTAATTCAACATTTATATGAAAAATGGGACTGTATTTAAAATGGAGACATGAGTTGCAAATTAAAACCCAGTCATGACCCAGATAATACTCTTCTGTTAAATATTAAATTCTGTACATTGACTGATTGCAGACAAGTACAGAGACTTATCACCAACATATTCATAATTTCTTACCCAAATTAGCAATTAATTGCACTCCAGTGAGCCTCAAAATCTGTACTATGAGAAATCTGTGCTCTGATTACGCTAACAGCAACCTGATACAAATCAACCAAGAGTAAAGTAATGATGAAAGGTGATTTTCCTTCAAATAATAGGCTTTTGACCATTGGCTATTTTGTTTGGACTTGATTTATAATGTCTTTTTTAAGCTGTGTCTCATGGTCAGTTGTACAAAACCACCCAGGCATTTTCAAAAATAAGTGTTTTGCAGCAGATTCTTTTCCACAGCATTTGCCCCTCTTCCCAGAGATAATGTATTGTGCTCATTCTTCTGCAAGTTGAGTCTCTTTTTCAACTCTAACATCAAAGAAATTTCTTGCTTCTTTACATTAAGGTGTCATTTCTAGCCATTACACCAATTTTCCAGTATGGGCAAGATAGATAGGCTCATTTGTGTTCAGTAAGTGAGCTTATTATTCCCACTTTTTACACGGAACTGTCATTCATACCTGTACCTGTTTTCTCAGTGATTAGATTTCACTTTTTTCTCATATTATTTTCAAAATTATTTTTTTTTACCCTCCACTTAGTTCTATTATCAAAGAAAAAATTGATCCAAAAGGCTATTTTGTCAGTTTGCTCATCATGGAAAATTTGTCTTACATAACTCTAAATATTTGTCTGGTAACTGCAAATTTGATCTTTTTTTCTTTTTTTCTTTTTTTCTTTTTTTTTTCCCTCTCTGTAGTGTTGCGAATCTATATCTTTTCATATAAATGTCATGTTTTGATCATTATAGTTTTCAATAACGAATTCCTAGTCCATCATGTACTTTTACTATTACCGATCACTAGTTGCCTATTGCTCCTTTTTTTTATTGTAAGAATTTTGGGAAAAATTTTCATGTGGCCAAATATGTAAAACTTAAATTCCTTATTTCTCTTGCCTTCCACCTCACCAAAGAACATCTCCTTCTTAAAAGGAAATGTCTCTATTTCCCATAAACCACACTTTAACAGATCAAAATGTGCAAAACATTTCGCTTTTGCAATCTGCCTGAACTGAGTGTATGGGAAAGAGATCATGGGGCTGCATCAGTGACTTTTAAATGAGTGATGGCACAGAGTTAGTACAAAGATTTATAACACAAGGCAAAGGGGGTGCTCTTGAGTTATGGTACTTTTATTGAAGGAAAAATAGATAACATATTTGTGTTTGGACCATGTTCAGGGGACCAGCTCAGTGTCACAGCTTTGTCTCCAGTGCCATCTGCTGACACGAGCTTCCATTGCAACTCCCGAAGAAAAAGGTTGCTCCAGAGGCGAATTCTGTTGTCTTGTGCCCGCAATAGCTGATATTTACCAGAAATTTATTTTTGAAGTGATTAATTTCACTTTTAAGATGTTATGT
>WEZZ01026057.1:16099-30785 GCA_013400585.1 Chloropsis cyanopogon | reverse complement strand
ATATAATATAATATAATATAAATGAGATTCCCCAGCACCATGTCCAAACCCAGCACTGAGCAGACATTGGTTCAGCATTGAATATCAGGCCAAATTTCAAGATGGGGATGTGAGAAATCTCACCCAAGAGTAAGCCCAGCCCTGAACACCCAACATGACAGCCGCAGAAAACACCTTTCATTGCCAGACTGATGGACCAAGACCCCCAACAAGATCTCCCCTGGTGCCTCCCACACTCACCAACCATGTGTTTGCGCACGTGGGCCATGGTGTAGAACTTCTTCTCGCAGATCTCGCAGGAGAACTTCTTCTCTGCATAGCCATGGACGATCTTGTTGTGCTCGTGGAGAGACCAGAGCTTCTTGAAGCCCTTCCCACACGTCACGCACTGCAAGGACACAGGAGATGGTCAGGGAAGCAGGGGAGGCAGCCCCATCCATGGAAAGGGAACATCACTGTGAAAGCTGCAGTTGATATAAAAAATCATAGCAACCAGCAAGTCTGATATTGACCTTTTCACTTCAAAACCTTCAAACTTTGTGTTTCTATCCATGGGGTGAGCAAGGGGCAATGACCTTCCAGGGAAGGATGTGGAATCTCCATCAATGGCTGTATCAGGACTTGGATAAGCAACAGCTCATGCCCTGTTCCCAACTGGGAATTTTATTCCTAAATGAAGATGTTACATAAAATAATCCCAGCCCTCTGTGCATTGGAAATTTGATAAAAAATATGAAAACAAGGAGAATCCCAGGCCAGGGCAGATATTATGGATACTTCACCACTAAATTAGTTTTCCAAACAGATCTATGATTCCATGGTATCCAAAAGGACCAGAATGGACCCAAACCACCAGTCCATCAGCACAAGGAGAACAATGTGACATGCAAAGTCTTCCCTGAGAAGTTATGGTAGAGAAGTGCTTCAGCTCCAGCAAGTTCCGTGTTCCTCTGGAAGTTCCCAGGAAAAGCTCCAGCTTCTGTGTGAGACCTCTTGGAGGCACGTGAGACCAGTTCAGTGCTCAGGGAAACACGGGAGAGAGATGTCCACAAAGGAAACCATGCCAGGAACCAAGGGTCAGCTCCTTCCCCTTTACCTTTTCCATGGCTCACATTCCTCTTGGTCGACAGGGATAAAACCACCCCTTCTCTCCTGGCAGGTTTGTAGAGAAAATAATTCATGCCTTGAGGGCATCTTGCAACAACGTGGCTGAGTTGTACTGGTGAACCTGGGGAGGAATTCCTCCACTTCTCCTCCTTCCCAGAGGAACAGATGCTACTTGATGGGCTTCAACCAAATTTTGCAGTGATACCGTGGAAAGCACACCTTTATGCTGTGAAGTCACTGTATTTTTCCATACATATTTGTATTTAGGTGCCCCAAAGGAAAAACAGAGCCATTCCCAAGCCTCATCATCTTCATCTTGCCATGCAGATGTCAACATGAGTAGTCCTCCATGTCCTACTGTTCCCAAGTATGTGTTTCCATGGATCAGAACAGCTTTATCTCTGTCTTAAGTGATATTTCAGGGCAAATTCAGGACTAGAGCCTGATATCAAGACACATCAATATCCATTTTCTCCACTTAAAATGGAATATGCAGAGGAATTTCAAAATGAAAGGTAGAGGGAAAGCAGCAGAGGTAGAAAAGCCCCCAGGGCTGGGACCAAACACCCTGGAGGACTGAGCTCTGTGTCCTCACTTACTGCTGAAAATCATCACCCAAAAATATGGAAGTAATGTCTAAATGAGGGGAAAAAAGAAGGATATAAAATCTTGCAGTTTAAAAGGAAAACCACACTGAAGTTTTGCAGGCCAAAAAAGAGTTTGAGGGACAACTCAATAAAGCAAAGGATTAATCACTTTTCAGGTGGTAGAGGTAAGATGCACATTATGGAGGTGGGGAATGAACACAGGGAGAAGGATGGTGCTTAAATCCTAAAGCTTTATGGATGAAATTTGGGAAAAAAACAGGGAAAGAAAGCAGCAGACAAAGCTGGGAAAAGGTGGATATTCCCTCCATGGATCTGATTAAAACACAAGAAATAAAAACTATTATAGGGAGAGTGCTGAAAAAAAATTCCTTTTCCATCCAGACATAATTCCATGGGATGTTGATAAAGTTATTAAATATTATCAGAGCAAATGGAATGGATTTGGCTATTTGTAAAATTAAAAATGCTCAGTTAAGTGGGAGAAAATGACCTATTTTTCCACAGAGGGAGGTCACTACACAGGCAGTTGTGGTTCATCCTATTCCAAAATGATCTGGAAAAGGGATAAAAAGTAGGGGGCAAAACAAACAATGAGGTGACAGCCCCACGTTATCCGCCTGGAAAGCAGATGAAGCTGAATAAACATTCTGGTAAAATCCTTTTTAACTGCCCAGGTTTTATGTTAGGCTCTGAAATAGCCACCATCACACAGGTATTGGAGCTACACTCATCCATTCTGGGAAAAAGCATCCAAAAAAAGCAACTTCAGTGCTGTGAATTTGTCAGGAAGATTCAACAAAGGGTCAGTGACTGCTTCACCTACGAGCCAAGACCATTCCTGCTTCCGTGTTCCCTGCTTGCCAAGATCTGCCTCATTCCCTATTTTATTTGGGATGTCACCAGTGCAGGCCTCCAGTAGCACTTGGGTTGTGTTACCTTCATCAAGGAGAGCTGTGAGATCATTCAAAATCTGGCCACTGGTGGGAAGGGTGATGGGAGAAGCTCTCCATAAATTGGTATATTTGTAATTATTAGCAGCAGCACCCCGTAAAACAGCTCATCAGGAATTAGGAGATGGGAATTTGGAGGGATTTGCAGGAACACACGTGTTTGCTGCTCTGATTGGGTGCCTCCCTATCCCCCCAAAACTGCACTGATTTAACAAAGTCAATTTGCCAACACAGGATCTCATTAGCGTAGGGGAAGGCCACACCAAGCCCGAGCCATGCATGGATGTCAAACACATTCAGAAATTTGCTAATACACACAAAAAAAAGCACAAAAGGCAGATTAAAACCATTTTAACTCCTGTCAGCAAATCTTCAAATTAAGCTAAAATGGGTTCAGCCTGGGTGGGAGTGCTGGAGTGTGTCTCCATCAAGGGCTCACAGTGTTTTATCCAGATTAACTGAATAAACTCAGAAGGAAAATTACTCCTCAAAAATTAACTCCGTGTTTCCACCCAGGCAGTCAAAGAGAGCCCACAGCCCCCCTGGCACAAATCCTCTGATTCCAGGCCATTGTGGGACCCTCCTGACTCTGAATACAAGTCATGGGTGAAGAAAGGTTCCCTCCCAATTACCATGCTGTGGTGGTTTTGCATTACAGAAGAAAAATCTCAAATCTCAAGTTCTCAAAATTCTCAAAATTCTCAAAATTCTCAAAATTCTCAAAATGCTCAAAATGCTCAAATTAACAACCAAAACCACTACACGTGTGCCAACTGCAACATCAATATTATCTGAGCACGAGCCCGTCCAATGGTGTAGCTGGATGGGATGACCTCCATGGTGTTCGGGATGCCCTTCCCTCACTGGGATGTCCCCCAGTGGTGGGATGTCCCCACCTCGATGGCACATCCATCCACTTTGGTGGGGTATTTCCCCCTTGGTGGTACATCCATCTCTAGCGGGATGCTCCACCCCAGCAGGGCAAGGCATTTCCCCCTTGGTGGGATGTTTACCCTGGATGGATCCATGCTCACCCGGATGGATCCATGCTCACCTGGATGTTCTTCTCGCAGTCGGTCTGGTGGTGCAGCAGGAGCTCGCTCTCCAGCAGGAAGCGCTTCCCGCACTTGTCGCAGATCTGCATCCGGCTGTGCGTGACGTTCATGTGCTTCTCCAGGTACCAGCGGTTGTTGAAGATCCGGGGACACTTCTTACATGGATAATGCTGCTTCTCCTCCAGCTTCACCTTCTGGCCCAAGCCATCTTGTTCCTTCTTTCTCTTCCTTCCCCTCTGGCCTTCTTCTTCCTCCTCCTCCTCCTCTTCCACCTTGGCCATCTCCTGGGACCTGGTTGCCATGGTGGGTTTAGTGGCTTTGGATGCCCGGCCACCCCTGCGGGGCTGCCCGCTCTTTTCCCTTTTCATCTCTGAGGCATCTTCATCGTCATCGTCCTCTTCTTCCGTCGTCTCCTCCAGCTCTTCCTCCTCGCTGCGCTCCTCTTCCTCCTCCTCCCCCACCTCCGCATCCTCCTCCTCTTCCTCCTCCTCCTCCCCTTCCTCATTCTCCTCCTCCCCGTCCTCCTCTGTGTCGCGCCCATCCCCGTCCGGCCGCCCCATCACGGCCGCCTCGCTGGCAGCCGCCTTCCCCTCCGTGCCTTTGGAGACGTTGAGGGTCTGGTTGTTGAGGTTCACCTCCACGATGATCTGCTCCCTGTTGTAGGAGCCCTGGCTGTCCAGGTCCTCCTCAGACTCCTCACCCTCCATCTTACAGACAGCACCAGCACCTCCATCCTTCTCCTCCTTGTAGTACTGCTTGGCCGGGCCGGCGGGGAGCGTCCCGCTGCCCGTCCCATCCTCCACCCGCACCGAGAAGGGGTCGTTGCCCTCCCGGGCGTAGATTTTGGGGTGGGGGGCGTCCACCTCCTGCTTGATCTCGCAGTAGTAGGGCGGGGGGCCGGCGCAGCCCTCGGCGGGCAGGGCCATGTCGGTGGCCAGGCTGAGCGAGCGGGTGTCCAGCAGGTCCTGGCAGGAGGACGCGATGTTGTTCATCTGCAGCACGGCGGCCGCGTTCAGCACGTCCTGCACATTGCAGGAGTTGACGAGCAGCTTGGAGGTGTAGATGAAGTTGAGGATCTGCTGGAGGCCCTGCGAGGTGAGGGCCTCCAGAGAGAGCTCCACGCGCTGCAGCTGCTTGTTCTGGGTGAAGAGGGAGTGGAAGAACTGGCTGTAGGCTGCCAGGACCCCCTTGTGCGCCGGGAAGATGCTCTTGTGCTGCACCAGCACGATGTCCACGTCGCACAGGTCCGGCTGAAAGAGGCGCTGCTCGTTCAGTCTGTCCATCAAACACGTGAAGTGGAGGGCTACATCCTCCACCAGGGAGTACTCAGCCGAAGGGTAGTCAGTCGTTTTTTCGACTATCAGCTGTGGGGGAGGAAAGAAATTAAATCATTCAGGGCTCTTTCCCACAAAAAACACACTTCTGGCCATGCCATCCATCCCTGTCCATGCATCCCCAAGTCAGAGGCGCCACCTGGGAAGCTCTACTGCCAGTCCCAGCTTGGAGGTGCCAACCAGAACATTCCATCACCTACCCCAGCTTGGAGATATTAACCATGAAGTGCTACCACCAGCCCCAGCTTTCAGACACCAACCAAAACACTCCATCACCAACCTCAGTTTGGAGATACCAGCCAAGAAACTCCATCTCCAGCCCCAGCTTGGACATGTCAACCAAAATGCTCCACCACCAGCCCAAGCTTTGGAACACCAAGAAGCTCCACCACCAGGCCCAGCTTGAAGACACCAACCAAGGAGCTCCATCACCAACTTGAGTCCAGGAGACTCAACCAAGGAGGAGAAACCCCTGTGAAAGGGGAGGTCAGGGTCACACCAGCACCCACTGATATCCCTTCAAGGTGGGTAGGGTCACCATGGCCACCAAGGAGGCCCAAAGGCAGGCTCAGGTGTCCACACTCACTCAGAGATGTCACACAGGAGAGGGGATGCCTTGAACTCTTGTACCAGATGGAGATCCAGGTGGATATTTGCCCTGAGCAGGAAGCCAGTTCTGGGCACCTGCTGAGATGTAACCCCCTAAATAAAAGGAAATTAGGAGTTTATAGCTCCCTGCTTCTGCAGATAATGACATGAAGCCCAATATCCTCTGATATTTCTGAACTATGCCGCGTGCTCTCGCTCACGACAGCAGCTCGCTCACAGCTGCATTCATTGGGATGATTTATGCGCTTTCTAATGCTCATTTTCCATTGCCTGGGGAAAGGCACTACCTGGAAAGATCCAAATCAGGGAGTAGCACCCCCAGGCTGGGAAATGCTGTGACTGCCAACCCTGCCCAGGCTGAGTTTTGTGGGTATTTAACCCAACTCCCACGTGTTTCACGTGGTCCAGACCATCCCTGGTGTTCATACCTGAGCCCCAGGATGAGTCTGCCTGCTCCATCCCAAATCCAAGGGATATCCCACACCCTAAATCCTGTGTCTAAATCCCTAAATCCAGATCCATAACACCCTCTTTCCTGACCTTTGTAGGATGTGACCCAGGACAAGGTGCAGAACCGTGGCAGAGAGGGAGGGTTCAACCTGCCAGGTTTATCCTGCACCTCCTGCTCCAAAAAGAGTTTTTCAGCTCCCATTTTTTTCTGGAACAAATGGCAGCTCTTGATCAACACACAGATTCCAGCAAGACAAGTTATGTTTGTCTTTTTTTTTTTTTTTCTGGTGAGCCAAAGGCAAAAGCACACACAGACAAAAATGCTTAAATAATAAAAAAGGGTGTTTTCTTCTCTGTTTTCCCAACAAGCAAAAAAAACCTCTTCCCCCTCCCTGCCAAATTCTTTCATTTTCATTGGATTTCTGCTCCACAACCAACCCGTCCAACCAATAGGGATCTCAGTTTTGCATGGTCCTGATAGCCCTGGAGAGCCCCAGCAAGTGCTGGCACCCAGGGAAAACATGCAAAAACCAGTTCTGCTCCAAATTCTTGGCTCTGCAGCCTGGAGCAGAGCAAAGAGGTAGGAAAAGGGTTGGGTGCTTATATATTTTTATTTATGTTTTAATAATTTATATATATTTAATATTTTAGACATTCATGCTTATGTATAGTTAAACTACTTATATATAAAAATAAATAAATAAACAAACATTCTTTATATATGTATTTGTTACAAAATGCTGCATCCCAGCTGGAACATCCATCCACCTCACCATTTTCTGAGCCTCTCATGACTGCCAAGAACATTTTGATGAGATCTTGGATGGTTCAGCCCCCCAAGACACGTAGAAAATTATTAACTATATAATAAATATCAAAAACTGAAGAGACAGCAGGAATTCAGCAGAGCAGTTTGCTGTTTGCCAGGNGCCATCCATCCCTGTCCATGCATCCCCAAGTCAGAGGCGCCACCTGGGAAGCTCTACTGCCAGTCCCAGCTTGGAGGTGCCAACCAGAACATTCCATCACCTACCCCAGCTTGGAGATATTAACCATGAAGTGCTACCACCAGCCCCAGCTTTCAGACACCAACCAAAACACTCCATCACCAACCTCAGTTTGGAGATACCAGCCAAGAAACTCCATCTCCAGCCCCAGCTTGGACATGTCAACCAAAATGCTCCACCACCAGCCCCAGCTTTGGAACACCAAGAAGCTCCACCACCAGGCCCAGCTTGAAGACACCAACCAAGGAGCTCCATCACCAACTTGAGTCCAGGAGACTCAACCAAGGAGGAGAAACCCCTGTGAAAGGGGAGGTCAGGGTCACACCAGCACCCACTGATATCCCTTCAAGGTGGGTAGGGTCACCATGGCCACCAAGGAGGCCCAAAGGCAGGCTCAGGTGTCCACACTCACTCAGAGATGTCACACAGGAGAGGGGATGCCTTGAACTCTTGTACCAGATGGAGATCCAGGTGGATATTTGCCCTGAGCAGGAAGCCAGTTCTGGGCACCTGCTGAGATGTAACCCCCTAAATAAAAGGAAATTAGGAGTTTATAGCTCCCTGCTTCTGCAGATAATGACATGAAGCCCAATATCCTCTGATATTTCTGAACTATGCCGCGTGCTCTCGCTCACGACAGCAGCTCGCTCACAGCTGCATTCATTGGGATGATTTATGCGCTTTTTAATGCTCATTTTCCATTGCCTGGGGAAAGGCACTACCTGGAAAGATCCAAATCAGGGAGCAGCACCCCCAGGCTGGGAAATGCTGTGACTGCCAACCCTGCCCAGGCTGAGTTTTGTGGGTATTTAACCCAACTCCCACGTGTTTCACGTGGTCCAGACCATCCCTGGTGTTCATACCTGAGCCCCAGGATGAGTCTGCCTGCTCCATCCCAAATCCAAGGGATATCCCACACCCTAAATCCTGTGTCTAAATCCCTAAATCCAGATCCATAACACCCTCTTTCCTGACCTTTGTAGGATGTGACCCAGGACAAGGTCCAGAACCGTGGCAGAGAGGGAGGGTTCAACCTGCCAGGTTTATCCTGCACCTCCTGCTCCAAAAAGAGTTTTTCAGCTCCCATTTTTTTCTGGAACAAATGGCAGCTCTTGATCAACACACAGATTCCAGCAAGACAAGTTATGTTTGTCTTTTTTTTTTTTTTTCTGGTGAGCCAAAGGCAAAAGCACACACAGACAAAAATGCTTAAATAATAAAAAAGGGTGTTTTCTTCTCTGTTTTCCCAACAAGCAAAAAAAACCTCTTCCCCCTCCCTGCCAAATTCTTTCATTTTCATTGGATTTCTGCTCCACAACCAACCCGTCCAACCAATAGGGATCTCAGTTTTGCATGGTCCTGATAGCCCTGGAGAGCCCCAGCAAGTGCTGGCACCCAGGGAAAACATGCAAAAACCAGTTCTGCTCCAAATTCTTGGCTCTGCAGCCTGGAGCAGAGCAAAGAGGTAGGAAAAGGGTTGGGTGCTTATATATTTTTATTTATGTTTTAATAATTTATATATATTTAATATTTTAGACATTCATGCTTATGTATAGTTAAACTACTTATATATAAAAATAAATAAATAAACAAACATTCTTTATATATGTATTTGTTACAAAATGCTGCATCCCAGCTGGAACATCCATCCACCTCACCATTTTCTGAGCCTCTCATGACTGCCAAGAACATTTTGATGAGATCTTGGATGGTTCAGCCCCCCAAGACACGTAGAAAATTATTAACTATATAATAAATATCAAAAACTGAAGAGACAGCAGGAATTCAGCAGAGCAGTTTGCTGTTTGCCAGGTTCTCTCTTGAAAAAAAAAAAACCAACCTAAATTCAGCTTTTTCCTCTGGGGATCCACCTCACCTCATTCCCCATCTAGGATACCCCAAGCGCGGCATAGGGAATGGGTACAAAATAGGGGAAAATGGGTTTGTGGGGCGGCATGGCCCAGCCTGGACAACAAAAGCCGGGCTTTTTTTGTTCCCCTCCGGCTCGAGGATTTTTGGCAGAAGGGGCTGATCCCTCACCCAGCGCCGCTCCTTGCCAGGCAGCTCTAATCAGTCCCAGCAGCGGCGAGGACAATGCGTGTCTTGGCCGCGTCCCGCCGGTGACTTCAGCCCGGGCTTGTCAGCGGGAGCCTTTTGCTCTTTATTGCTCTCAGATGCTTTTCGTGATCTCGCCCGGAGCCAGAGCCCCGGCCGAGACAAGAGGCGCCTGCCGGGGTGAGATCCCCAAAAAAACCCCAACTTGCCCCAAAATGCCCCTGCGGCAGCTCCCGTCCCTGCAGCGCCAGCGGAGCGGAGAATCCTGGCTAATGGGGATTAATGGGAGGGTTAAATTCAGTGCTCTTCCTCTGGGAAAGCGCAAATATTTGAAATATATATCCCTTTTAATATTTCTTATATTAAAAATACATATTCACAAAAAAAAAAAAAAAAAAAAAAAAAAAAAAATAAAAAAAAAAAAAAAAAAAAAAAAAGAAGAAGAAGAATCACGAGTTTTGCTCTTTTCCTCCATCACCACTCTGCACCTCTGGCTCTGTTTAGCACCAGGAAAAGGTCACCCATCCCATCCCATCCCATCTCCATCCCCTGCTGCACACCTGTGCACCTCACTGGATGCACTAAACCAGGGTGAACCCCAAAACTGCGGGGCCCCACCACACGCTGCCAAACTCTAAACAGGGTTCTGGCATCGTCAGCGCAGAAAAACGCCCCTAAAAATTATTAGAAAGCGGCGTGGCCGTGAATTCCGCACCCCGAGGGGCCGGCGGCGCCTCCAGCCAGCCCTCCCCGCCCTGGCGCTGCCCCTCCAGCTCTATTTTAAGAGATTTTTCACGTGATGCTGCCAAAATCCCATCCCAAAACAGCTGCTGGGGCAAGAGGGCGGCCGGAGGATGGGGAGGATGCTCGGGGTGAGGGATGGGGGTCGGATGAGCCCCGAAGGCGGGGGGTGGAAGGAAGGATGGGTAAGGAATGGTGGTGGAAGGAGATGCTGGCGTTCACTGGAGCAGGGCAGCCTCAAAGCACCAAAAATCCCACCACAGGAGCCCAAGCTCCACCTGCACCCTGCCACGTGCCTCAGTTTCCCTAAATAACCCCACCCACACCTGCCCTGAAAGGGGTTTGCTGCTGGATTTAAATCCATGTACTATGACAAAAAAGCACTTTCTCTCAGCAGCTATCCAGAACGAGATCCCTAAACGTTCCTGCAGCTCCAAACCTCCCCAAAGGACCAGAAGGTTGGGCCACTCTGGATATATTTAAATACTCAAATCCTCAGTGCCCCAGAAGACCATCTCTGACCTTCATTAGCCTATTATTTATTTAATAATTATTTATTCATTTCTAGCACCCTCATCACCACAGCATCGAGGACCGTGAGTGATTCTCTCCCACATAAGCACAAGGACAGGGGGTTTTTAGGGCATAAAATTCACATTTAAGTGGCCACAAGACCAGCTGCCTGTGAGCCCCTTTCCATTCAGCACAAAATTTGGGGATTCCTTTAAATTTTTCACCCTCAAGATGTACCAAAAAAAAAAAAAAAAAAAAAAAAGCAATCTGCTTTTCTGTATCATTTCCAACCACCAAAGCATTCCTAGTTGACCTTCAGTATTAAATTGCATTAAAGAAAAGTGCTTTAATAAGGAGCTAAATACAATGTCAGCACTTGCTCCTCCAAAAAAAAAAAAATAAAAAAGAAGGCCCCGTGCCCTCTTCTCAACTTGGACATTGCTGCACTTCAGGACAAAAGAGCTGGGCTGGAGCTCTTTAATGTTAAAACTTGACTTTTGCTTAAGAAAGAAGTAACATTAAACCCCCATTTTTACAGATTAGTTCGGATGACACAAAGGGGCATCGTTACAAATCCCCAACACTCGCGCTTTCGGTTTTAATCCTCCTCCTACAACTTGCCCTCTGCCTTCCAGACCCTTGCATGAAACCTTCAGCCTTTTCTCCCTTACTTTTGAGGCCTTTAGAAGATTTTTCCAAAGCGATGTGACGCTGTGCCTTCCCACAGCTCCCCAAACCAGAACACACCGAGGCCAATCCAGCCCAGAACGAGCAGCTCTGCCCGGACCGCGCACATCCCACGGCCAAACCACCCTTTTCTGGATCCCTGCCGTGCCTGGGGACCTGGCAGAGGGACAAACCACATCCCCAGCGCCTGTCCCTCGCCTGTCCCTACCTGCACCGCTCCGCTGTCCCCTCCCTCCCCGGGGAGCTCTCCGTGGGCGCTTTCGGCACGGGACCGCGCTGGGGGTGGGCTCTGCTCGCTCCTCCGACGGGTGTTTTTATTTCATTAGGAGAGGGTTGTCCGGAAAAACAAGCAGGAAGGGAAAACAATAGCCCGGCCACAGCCCCGCCTGGCGAGGCGCCGGCCGGCACAGCCCCGAGTGAGCGCCCACCGCCGGCATCCTGCCCGCCGGGAGCCCTCGGGATGCTGGGACACCATCCCAGCTGGGATTTTTCTCTCTGCGGTGTCTAAAAGGCTTGAGGGTTCCCCAAAAGCAGAGCCGAGTGCAGCTACAGCGATGCTCCCTGAGCTTGTCTCATCCCGGGGTGTTGGACACCCCAAAAATCATCTGTCAGGGTGAAGAAGAGTATCAACCCAGCTGTGGGACAGTCAGATGCTTCCCAGGGTTGTTTGTGGTTTTTTTCCTCCCTTTTGGTTGTTTCTAATTTCTTATTAATGATATCCAGCGTTTACAGGCTTTGGCACAAGGATGCTTTTCCCAGGAAGTTGGTAGCAGCACCAGGCCCAGCAGTGTAATGGAACAGGGACAGCTCCTTCCCCCATCCCTGTCTCCCTGCAACCAAGAGGACACCTTTGCAAAGGGGAAAAGGTTCATTTGGGGTTTTTTTTGGAAGCACCATGGCCACCAGGAGTGTGGGGAGAGGAGCAGGATGAGGAGTGATGAGCAACAGAAGCTTCATCCACTGCCTTCCCAACAGCACAGCCCACAGAGCGTTAATGGCTTTGTGCTTTCTTATTTCTCTCATATTTTTAACAATTTTAAACCCTATCAGCCACTCTGGGTGCTTTTCTCCTTTCCTTTTGCACACAGAGCTGCAAAGGCGCTGTGACACTTCCAAGGAGGGATGGATCCCCAAATTGTCCCAGTGAGGTGATGCTGCTCCTGGGGGATGCCACCACTGTGATGGCATCGAGGACACTGTCCCTCTGTCCCACCAGGGGTGACAGTGAGGGCAGTGCCAAGCCCTGGGAGCCCATCCCAACATGTGGGAAGTTGAGAACCATCCCCTGCTCAGACACAGCCTCTGCTGCAAAAATACAGAGGCTTCAGCAACACCACATTATTTTCACCCCGGGACAAATCCCAATCCCACCAGGAGAGCAGAGACACCAAAACCTGGATGGATGCCAGCTTCTGTGTGTCCCTGTCCCCTCGGTCAGGGCTGCAAGAGGCGCAGCTCACTCAGACCCAAGACGTGGTGCTAAAGCTCTGCAGGTGATGCCAGAGCTGGGCAAAGCCAGGCCTGGGGTTAAATCCCACAGGGATGCAGATGGATTCCAGCAGAGCTGGCATGGCCCTGGCACACGCTGAGGGCAGACAGGACAGCCAGGCCTTGGGGGCCCTGCCAGCAGCTGGCACTGCCAGTGACACCCAGCTGATGGAGATGTCCCCGAGCCACCGCGCTGGCACGGGAACGGGCGGCGGGATGGGATTGGGATGGGATTGATGGGATGGGATTGATGGGATGGGATGGGATTGATGGGGTGCTGCCCTCCCTCTGTGGGATGCAGGACCGCCCACAGAGTCACTGCTGGGGTAGAAGAGCCCGGGGGACACCACACACACACGCAAAGCCACTGTCCCCTCCCTCCCCTGCCCGAGAGAAGCAAGCAGAGGGAAGATTGAGGGAGGAAACGAGGACAGAACCCAAGGCTGACCTCCCCAGCCGGGCTGTCAGCCAAGGGGCTGTGCCAGGGGCCAGCTCCAGACCACTGCCCAGCCCTGAGGGCCCCGGAGAGCCCAGGGATGTCCCCAGTGCCACTGGGGGAGGGCGTGGATGCAACAGGACAGGCGCTGCTCAGAGCCCCCCAGAGCTCACAGGATCCCCCCAGGAACCCCAAATTCAGTGCTGGGAGCAGGGATGGGTGCAGGAGCAGGGATGGGTGGAATGAGACAGACACCACATCACCAACCCCAAGCCACTCCACTGCCATGTGCAGCCAGGAATGGCTGGGAAGGGGCTGGGATCCCCAGTAGGAGGGATGGAGGGATGGATGGAGGGATGGATGGAGGGATGGATGGAGCCTCCTCCAAGTACAGCTGATGAAGTTTCCATCAAAGGGCACCACAGTGCCTTTGCAGCCACCACGACCTTCCAGGTGGATCAACAGCGTGGTAGGACGTGACCCCTCCAGGGTTTGCCCCTCACTCAGCCCTCAGCAAACCCTAAAACCACAGCATTTCCTAACCCAGCCATGAACTTGCCAGAGAGATCCAAGACTGAGCCTGTCCCAGTGTCCTGGGCAGGACTTTCCATCCCAGAGCATTCTCTCCAAACCCTGGCTCTGAGCCCAGGGCTGGTCCCAACTCTACTTCCATCCTAATCCCAGCCCCAGGGCTCTTTGGGAAGCACCAGCCATGGAATGGGCTGGGCTGGATGGGATCCTAAAGATGATCTTGTTCCAACTTCCCCGCCACGGCCCATCTTCCTTTAGATCCAGGATCCTGGATGCACCAGATCCTTCCTGCCCAACACTTTTAACATTTTTATGAACATGCATTATTTTTATCCTCATTTTTATCACCATTTTCCCCATAGCTCGGGGAGCAGGGCTTTAACTCAGGCAGGGTGTCAGCAGCCCTGGCTCCAGGCAAAAGATGTAATCATAAAAAGAATAATAAAAAAAGACAGTTTATGGTAATTAAGTCTTCTACCCATCACATCTGCACCACCATGGCCAGTCTTTCCAGATATCCAAAGGCATCCCAGTTTTCATCATCAGGAGAGGTGGATGAACCCCAAGTTGGCTGCAGAGGGGACAGCAGCCCCAGAGGACACGGGGACAAGCCCTCAGGTGTCCCCATGCAGGAAACCCAACGGGGCCATCCCTACCCTGCACAAACCACTCCAACACAACCCATTTCCCTTAGAAATATGGAAAAATTAGGGGCAGGAGGCACAGAGCCTGACCCTGAGCTCACCCTGCCCACCAACATCCTCTCCTCCAGTTTTACCCACGGAATGTCAGGGGACATGTGGGATGCAAACCACACGGAGGATCTAGATAGACACATTTTTGGGGGCCAGGCAAATGTGGCAGCAAATTAAAAAACTTCATCCCTTGCTCTCCCTAGAGAGTCACCTTGTCATGGCCATCACCAGGTCCCCTCTTTAATGCCTTAAATGCAGCAGCCTGGGAGAGCCCTCAGTGTTCTCCTCCAGCTGGAGCACAGAGGGAGAACAGGAAAATCAGCAATTCCCCCAAAACCTTCAAAGACCCGCTGATGTTTTGACACATTCAGTTCATCCCCAGAAGGTTGGGGCTTTTTTTTTTGGGTTTTTTTTTTTTTT